>PYST01000014.1:0-149146 GCA_003049485.1 Ophioceras dolichostomum
GAGGTGCGTCCAAAGTCGAGGGGGTGGGGTGCGGGGCAGAAAAGTGTCCCGGAAGGTGGTTTGTCCCGGAAGGTGATAGATTACGTTATCAGGACACTATAACTCCAGTGGTCGCCTTATTCACGCCTGTTTGCTGCCTGTCGCCTGTAGCACAGAAAGAGTATACTCCTCCTGCTCAGGGGAAGTTGATACTTCTTTATCCAACTCTATTGCTCTTAATTTTTGCTGTAGCCTTGTTTTTTTCACACAGGCACTCTATCGGTTGGTATTCACGCTGGAGCACGGCCTGACATTGCATTGCCACTTCGATACATGCTGCATGCTGCAAGTCGGAAGGTTAAGTGAGGCACCACTTTAGTGAGGGGGAAAAAAAAAAGAAGAAACTGCGAAGAACATGGAATGAACTGAACTCATTGCACTGTCCGGACGAGAGGCAGCCGTCGTCGCAACGCCTTGCTAATCATAGGCACTTTCAATTGTTTACATTCACAACTGACAGTCCAAACGTAACTAGAATCCAGGTGGACATCCTGTTTGGAATTGGGGGGACTGCTTAAGGGGCTCCACAGCCCCCTATAGCGTGCTGCAGCGAGCTGCAAGAAGCGGTCCACACCACGACATCTATCCACTCCAACATCAGGGTTAGGTTTGTTGATTGGCGGCGTTCACTGTCGTGCTGCACTTGATCCAGTTCGCTCTATCGCTTCTGGGGGGCGCTGATTCAACCGAAGGCCGCCGCCACTGGGCTGCTGGCTGCTCTCAAGGCTAGATATTATCAGTTCTTCTGGGGCCCCATCCAGGGCCGCCCACGTTGAAGCGACCCTGGGTCGCTCTAGCGGGTCGATAACCTGGGGCAGAGCTGGAGCCGACCAGCCAACACATCACCCAACCTCGACTCAATCTCAACACACTCTCTCGCCGACTTCCTCCCTTATTGCACACCAAAACAATGCACATTGCAATTCGCTTTGTTTGATCTTTGTACATTCTTGCTTTGTAGCGGAGCTTGTCAGCGATCGATTCATTGCTCATTGCGTGCCAAGTGACTCCTTTATCCTCCCTCGCGCCATAAACACATCTGCGCGTCCCCTTCCCGATCGTCCTTCGCTCCTCGGTCGGCGGTTCGTTGTGCACATTACAAGCGAGCCATGCCGTCCGTTGCCCAAGAGGAGCCTCTCCTGCACCCTTCCAAGAAGCGGAGACGGCACGACAACGACGACGCCGGCCCGGAGCCGGTCGAAGGCAGCGTACAATTGTACGATGCTGTAGCTTCCAGCAAGCGACCCGGCTACCCGCAACCAGAGCACATCTTGATCAGGTCGAATGGTCAAGTCTTTCACCACCACCATAATCACAACCACCACCACCACGGCGGGAGCCCCCTGCTCGAAGCCTCCTCACGGACTGATTCTCCAGCTAGCCTGCTGTTGACGAGGAAGATCGCCCCTTCACCAATCCCGATTCCGAAGCGGATACGCGTGGAGGACGAGGAGGACAGTGGAGCATGGCGGTCGCACCAGGGGGGCGGTGGTGTTGGTGTCCAACAACGGCGAATGGCCGTCCCACGTCAGCAGCAGCAGCAGCAGAAAACATCGACAGTCTCGACGGCGGCACGAGAGGCACATGAAGCTGAAAAGCAGGAAGCCCTCCGGCTAACGAGCGCCAATTCACCACGTCCTTACCCTTCGACTGCCAAGTTGCCCAGTGGAGGTGCCGCCTCCGCCCTCGCCCCCTGCCATATCTGCAGCCGCAGACCTACGAAGAAGACTGATCTGGTCGACTATTCCGACTGCGAGGGGTGCGGCCAGCGGGCATGCTACATCTGCTTCCGCGAGTGCTTGGGCTGGTGGGACGACGAGAGCGGCGGCGGTGTCGGCTTGGATCACGACACGGAGAGCGAAGACGTCCCTGTACTCTCCCAGATGATGATGGACGAGCTGGAGGAAGACGGTACGCTGTTGCGGCCACTAGAAGAAGACCCACGAGGGGGACTTTCTTCCGCCGTGACACCAACCTCGGCCGCGATTCCCGTCTGGTCAAGAGGGGGAGCGAGCGGCCACCGGCAGAAGATATGCAGTCGGTGCTGTGTCGAGCATGGTGCGAACGGCGATGTCATTTGTCTGGGATGCCTGCAGCGTCGGTGACCCTCTGATCAGAGAACCATCCCTTCTCTCAGGCCTCCTTCCGAGGACATCTCGGCCGGTAGAGATTTCAGGACGCCGCACATCGCCGCTGGGGTGGTGTGCCCGGGGTACTCCTGAGGTCTCTGCCTCTTTCTCAAGAGTGCTGGGCAAAATCGGCATCGAAGCCCAATCGAGGCGAGACGTCTGCAGGGTTGCGCGGCGGACGGAAAGACGTTCGAGTGGAGCGTATTCGATACCTGCCACTATGCAGGCCACAAAACACCAACGCTGTCTGCCCTTTTCCCGGCTGTCTCGTGTGTCCTCGGCATACGCATACGCCTTGCCAAACTAGATAATAAGTTCACACAATTCATACATGCTGGGAATCTAATATCATCGGGTTTTATCTTTTGTTTACCCTTCACATCATAGCGAGCCTGCCTTGCCAAACGCGCTACGTCCCCCCTCCTACCATCACCTACTCTGCACCGCCCACACCCAACCTCCATCCTGCTCCTAAACACACGCACTTCCCAATCTGAGCTGGACGGCCAGCTAAGTCTGAGACATCCACGAGCCGAAGGAGGGAGACGAAACTCGCCTTCGTGAGGCTAGCTTGGTACTTTGTAGATAAAATGCATTGCCGAAGATGGTCTGAGTGACGACTTTTGTTGAGCGCTGGGTTGGAGCTCGGAAACTACCTGGAAGGTATCTGGTAAATAGAGAAACCCCCTTTCTGCTGTCACGACCTACAGTCGAAGACTTCCTCCCAACATGTGCTTAGGGAGTGTCCTTGAAAAGACCATAGCAGCATCGATGGGAGGTGCTTCGTGGTCGAAGGACAGCTGGTGGTTTGGCTTGAATGTCAAATACCAACCTCACCACGAATATAACCATGGTATAATGAGTGGAAGAAAACATCCCAATTGAACAACTTGGTGTAAAGAAGTCTATCTAAAAGCTCCTACACCCGCCAGTACAAGTACAACGTCCCACCCAAGCCGGCTGATTGACGCCCAAACCCCCTTTCACGTTGACCAGTCGCCCACCCGCCACATCTCGCCAGCGGCCCCCCTCGTCCACCTCTCCGCGACCTCTCTCTCCAGATTAGTTGTACTGCATGTACGAAGCGGTGGAGTTGAATTTGAGGTTCCCCTTGATGACCTTCTCCACCGCGCTCAGGAAGTCCTTCTCGGACGCTACCTTCCTCCTGGCACGGATGGCGAACATGCCGGCCTCGGTGCATACGCTGCGCAGCTCCGCGCCCGTGGCGTTGGGGCACAGGCGCGAGATGAGCTCCCAGCGGATGTCGCGCTCGACCGACATGCTCTTGGCGTGGATGCGCAGGATGTTGGCGCGGCCCTCGAGGTCCGGGAGCGAGAACTCGATTTTGCGGTCGATGCGCCCCGGCCGCATGAGCGCCGGGTCCAGCGTCGAAGGGCGGTTGGTGGCGAACATGACCTTGATGTTGCCGCGCGCGTCGAAGCCGTCCAGCTGCGTGATGAGCTCCAGCATCGTGCGCTGCACCTCGTTGTCGCCGCCGGCGCCGTCGTCGAAGCGGGCGCCGCCGATGGCGTCGATCTCGTCGAAGAAGATGATGCAGGCCTTCTTGGTGCGGGCCATCTCGAACAGCTCGCGCACCATGCGCGCGCCCTCGCCGACGTACTTCTGCACCAGCTCACTGCCGATGACGCGGATGAAGGTGGCGTCGGTACGGTTGGCGACGGCGCGGGCGCAGAGCGTCTTGCCCGTGCCGGGTGGCCCGTAGAGCAGCGCTCCCTTGGGTGGGTCGATTCCTAGGCTGACAAATCGCTCCGGCGAGAGCAAGGGCATCTCGACGACCTCTCGCAGCTTCTCGACCTGCTCCTTGCAGCCGCCCACGTCACCGTACGTCACATCGGGCTTCTCCTCGACGGTCATCATGGTGACGGAAGCGTCGATCTTGGGTGGCAGCGGCAGCAGGATCTGGTACTTGTTGCGGTCGACTCCCACGCGCATGCCCTCCTCGATGTCCGTTGGGCTGACCCGGTCGCCGAGCTGCACCACGAACTTGGCGATCTGCTTCACGTTGATAACGTACTTGCTCTTCGAGTCGTCCTTCTCGTCCGAGATGATCTTAGTACACCGCGCCACCTGCAACGGCTGCTCCTCCGACATCCGTTGCCGGTCGGCGGCGACATCCCACAGATGTGGCGGCGCAAGTCCGGTGTCCGATTCCTGACGTGATGTTCGCAGAGTGAGTGATCAGCCGTGGAGAAGAAGACTGATGAAGGAAAGAAGAGAGACCCGAACGAAACACAGCAACATACCTTGACTCCAATCTTCTCGTCCACGCTCTGCTGCTTCTCTTTTATTTGTTGTTCTAGCTTCTTGAGGGCCGCTCCGTACGGCGCGGCGCCATATGTCTTCAGCACCTGGATGTCCTCGTCCGAGAGAGGTGTGATCTTCTTCTCCTCTATCTCATCATCGGCGAATGTCTTCCTGTACTTCTCCCAATTTTGGCCTGTGGCGGAGGGCTGTTTTGCAGAACTAGTGTTAGAACAGAGAGGCAACGCAATGGGCGACGGGGCGGCGAATCGGCCTCACCATTTTGGGAATTCGCAGGGGATCTGAGGATCCCTAGAAACAAGAAAAGTAGAAAGTAGAGTAGGAAGGTCCGAATGAGCGACGTGTATAGAGCTGGGTTCGCTTGGGGTATCGTTAGGCTTGTTGAGATTTCGTTGCGTTGTTGTTGAAAGGGTTCAGGGTGATGTGATGGCCTCGGTTTGCTTTGTGGTATTCCTGATGCTTTGCGTTGGGATGGTGAAGTTGATGGTCGTAATCAGCCAGTTGCCTGTGAGCTACCCGTGCGGCGAGGCTGATGCTGAGCTAACCGCTGAAGCGCTAGCGCCTTCCGGTGGGTCCATGATTCCTTGCATGTATCTGGGCTTCGAAGATACTAGCGGCAGCTGACATTTATCGATATTGAGGAGGTACTGTCACCCATACAGTACAACGCATCTAAATCGACCCCTGGCACGGGCGGTGTGGAAGAACCTTTTCGCCAGCAGCTCTCAAAAAATACATCCCACTATCGATCGCGTTTCTGGAGCTTCCCAAACCCCCACCAGGCAGACATACTACCCAAGTCAGTGACTGACGAACCACGACACAACGCGAAACCAGCCTTGCTCCTCCCAGAACATCGTCCGGTGCTCCTAGAAGAACCCAAATCATACTTTTGCGAATATGGCGGCTGCAGTACCGGCTGGAGGAGCCACAGCCAATGCGGCTTTCCGAGTGCGTCGAGGTCATCAACCTTGATACCCAGTCTTTGATCGAGAGCTCTTCGCTGACCAAGTGGCAACACATATAGGACAAGGAAAAGCCAATGGCTGTGAGGTCCTCAAATATTGTTGCTGCCAGAGGTACGTACGCAACTTCTGTCTCCATGTCTCCTATCAGAATATTCCTCGCTGACACTCGCCTTGTTTGTTCTTCTAGCTGTCGCTGATGCCATCAGGACATCCTTGGGGCCACGCGGAATGGACAAGATGATTCGCAGCGGGAAGGGCGAGACGATCATAACCAACGACGGCAGCACCATGCTGAAAAGCATGTCGGTCATGCACCCTACGGCCAAGATGCTGGTCAATCTGTCCAACGCACAGGACGTTGAAGCCGGTGACGGTACAACTTCAGTCGTCGTCATCTGCGGCAGCTTGCTGGGCGCTGCAGACCGCCTGCTCCAAAAGGGCATCCACCCTTCGGTCATCTCGGAGGCCTTCCAAAGAGCAGCTGCGGCTGCAGTAGAGGTCCTACACGGCATGTCGCAGCCGATCTCGCTCACGGACACGGCCGCCCTACTCCAAGCCGCCAACACATCCCTCTCGTCCAAGATCGTGTCGCAGTACTCGAACCTGCTCGGGCCCATGGCCGTCAATGCTGTCACCAAGACGATCGACATCAAGACCGCCGATAACGTCGACCTGAGGAACATCCGCATAATAAAGAAGGTCGGCGGCACCATCGAGGACAGCGAACTCGTCGAGGGCCTAGTGCTTAACCAGCCTGTGCTCAAGAACGCGTCAGGGCCGACCCGGATGGAGAAGGCCAGGATCGGGCTGATTCAGTTCCAGCTGAGCCCACCGAAGCCAGATGTAAGCCACAACTCTGTCTCCAACTGACCACGCACAAGCAGATCGGTTGCTGACACAATTTTCCCCCCTATGAAAATATAGATGGAGAACACAATCGCCGTAAACGACTACCGGCAGATGGACAAAATAGTCAAGGAGGAGCGCCTGTACCTGCTCAACATGGTCAAGAAGATCAAGAAGGCCAAGTGCAACGTCCTGCTGATCCAGAAGTCGATCCTGCGCGACGCCGTCAACGACCTGTCGCTGCACTTCCTGGCCAAGACCAACATATTGGCCGTCAAGGACATCGAGCGCGACGAGGTCGAGTTCATCTGCAAGTCGACGGGCTGCAAGCCCATCGCGGACATCGACTCCTTCACGGAGGACAAGCTGGGCAGCGCCGACCTGGTCGAGGAGTCCTCGTCGAGCGGCGGCCGCATGCTCAAGATCACGGGCACCGGCAAGGCCGCGGCGGGAAAGACCATCAGCGTCGTCGTCCGCGGCGCCAACTCGCTGATCCTCGACGAGGCCGAGCGCTCCCTGCACGACGCGCTCTGCGTCGTGCGCTGCCTCGTCAAGAAGAAGGCGCTGATCGCGGGGGGCGGCGCGGCCGAGATCGAGATGGCCGCGCAGCTGTCGCGGCGCGCGCGCGAGCTCACGGGCACCGAGGCTATCTGCTGGAAGGCCTTCGCCGACGCGCTCGAGGTCGTGCCCACCACGCTCGCCGAGAACGCGGGGCTCAACAGCATCAAGGTCGTCACCGAGCTGAGGCACCGCCACGAGATGGGCGAGAAGAACGCCGGCGTGAGCATCAAGGCCGGGGGCGTCAACACCAACATCGCGAAGGAGAACGTGCTCCAGCCCTTGCTCGTCAGCACGTCCGCCATCGAGCTCGCGGCCGAGACGGTTAAGATGATTTTGCGCATAGACGACATTGCGCTGAGCAGGTAGAAGAATGTGGTTGGGCCGTGCAGGTAGAGATACCCCAAGTAGATAGCCCCGGGCAAGGGAACTTAGAAGTAGTGCCTATGGAATCAAAAAGGATGATCTCTGTCTGATCCGAGTTGAAAACAGTGTGCCTGGGAATACCTATCACTTTCCTGAATTCTAAGAAATTCCTCCACGTCCCTTCGTAAAACCTCCGGCCAAAAAGCTTACAGCTTGAAAGAGTCTGGTGATGAATAAACCTCGAGTCTACGCATCATCCATAGTACGTCTATCTTCGACAGCGATGTGTTAACGGATAGGTCGAGCGGCTGAGCGGCCGTTAGGGCGATATCCCGGTATGATGGCTGAATGCATTGGAATACGAAGACTTCCGATTGTACTTTACAATACAAAATGATCAAGCAAAAAACAGCCTCAACAGAAACTGAACAGGCCAAACGATGGGACTGTCTTCAATGCAAGAGGCTTAGAAGTAAGAAGGATCCCGACGGAGGCAGGAGAGAAAGAACAGCTTGGATCTGTTCCCTCCCTCTTCCACCAAATCGAACGGGGATAGTGTAATGAAACGAGGAGGAAAACCTACGACCAAACAGAATCACCTGGAGCTGGGAAAATGGGGGTTGTGGATGGGTGGGTGAAAGCAGACCTGGGCTTGTTGAGCGGATGTGGCCTCGTCCGGGAACGAGGCAACCATTTTTTGTCTGATAGAAGCAAGCAAAAACTAAGGCAGCGTAGATGAAGGTAAGGTTGTGAAAATCGAAGCAGTGAGAATAAAAAACAAAGGCAAATTATGATTGAAGAAGAATCGCGTGTTAAAGCAAAGTCCAAAGTAAAACAGCAAGAAGGAAGTGTGAAGAACCTTTTTTTTGTCGCCCATGGCTTGCGCAGCTAGAAGCCTCGGAATTCGCACTCGTTGGCTTGATTTTTCTTTCATTTTTTTTCCTTTTCTTCTTTTTCTTTTCCTTGTCTTCATTCTCTGTCTCTAAGCGTCGTTTCTTCTTCCCAATCTCTAGTCTCCGCTCTGGCGTCGCTCTCTTCCCTCCTCACAAACGCCGCCCCAGGAGCTGGATGACAGGCTGGCAGGGGTAGTTAGCAAGCTCAGTAGTTCAGCTCGCCACCGCCGCCGCCAGAAACCTGGTCCAGATCCTCGTAGCTCTTGATAGTGCGGCCCTGGATGGCCTCGCGGGGACCGACGGCAGCCCCGCCGCCGGCACCGTCGCCCCAGCGGCCACCGCCGCCGAAGCCGCCGTATGGCCTGCCGCGACCTCCCATCCCGCCACCAGCATTGTGCGCACCGTCTGGACCACCTCCCCAGCGCGGGTTCGGGCGACGATCGTAGGGGCCGGAACGGTTGTTGAAGCGACCGCCGCCCACTCCGCCCATGGGGCCTCCCCGCCGGATGGGTCCGCCGCCGCCGCCGCCGCCTCCAGACCGGTCGTCAGGGGCACCGCCCTGAGCGTGCCAACCAGCCATGGCCTGCATCGGACCTCCGAAAAGCGCGGGAGGGAAAGTTCCTTGCATGGCGGGGAAGCCCGGCATGGTGAGCATGTTGTTCATTGTGAAGTTCTGAAGGTTGAAGCCACGGGGGGTGCCCGTGGGTGCCTGGCCATTGGCTGGAGGGAAGTGACCATTGGAGTTCGCATCCGTCCGCGACGGCGCAATGTGTGACGGGTCCATGACATATGCGTTGATCAGCTCGAACTGCGGGCGGTCGCCAATGTCAGTCAGTACGTGCGGTCGTGCGGTTGCGGTTGGTCAATGCAGCATGAAAGTAGAATCGTGCTTACCTCTTCTTTGAGCTTGTCCATCCACTCAGCATGGCGTTTCTCCACATGCTTCCGCCAGAAATGCTCCTCTTTAAAGAGTTTGCTGCAGTCCGGTCCCTTGCACCGCCACTTGTGCTCGTCCTCCTGTTTGACGTACTTGGCCAGCTCCTCCGAAACTGCGTCCTCGATGGGCTTGCCGCCGACTTTGCGGATATCGATCGAATCTGGTTCCAGAATCTGCATGATCTTATCCTCGAACGTCTTGACCCAGTTGTAAGCCCGCTGGAGCTGCTGCTCCGACTTACTCAGCTGCGGACGGAATCGACCCCGGTCGCCCTCGCTGGGCACCTCGCCCTCTTCGCCCGCCTCTATGGGCTCATTGCGTTTCTTGACTGGGAACGGCTCGCCCAGCGCGCTCGCACGCGCAACTTGCTTCGCGGCAGAAGAGAGAGTGCTTCTTGGGCGGCGGAGGTGTCCGCCAGGACACTTTCGCGTCAGCTCATGCACCGAGTCGCTCTCGAACACGCAGAAGAAGCAGAAGCCAAAGACGCGACGAAGGTATTCGATCAGAAGATCCAGCCGCTTCTTCTTAACCAACAGCTCCTCGTCGTCGGCATCCTCATCGTCTACCATACCCTCATCTTCCTCGTCCTCCTCGCCGGGCTCTGGCTCCTCGGCATCATCCATAGCCTCATCCAGCCCCAGCGACCGCTCCTTCTTGGCCTTCTTAGTGGTCGGGGAAGTGCCGTCTGCAGACTGTAGGCGACCGGCCATCCTCAGATCTTCAACTTTCTCATCCACCTTCAAGGTGGCATTGAAGTCAGAGCCGAAATCGGCCTCGAACCTGTCCACGAGACGCCTGACCAGTTTCAAGTCCTTCTCGATACGATCTGGGGAGGAGAAGAGGTCCCAGAGAGCCTTCCTACGAGGGTTGTTGGGAGGATTGTGGACGCCGACGTGACACACGAAGTCACCGCGCACCTCATCCTTCACCGTCTTGCTGTTGATAGCTTCAAGCGCCTTCTCGGCAGTCGACGTAGGCACAGGCGACTTCAGGGGCACCTCGCCATCCTCGTCCATGTCGGTGCGGTCGATTGTCGCAGCAGTCTCACCAGCAGGGTGCAGCATGATCCATCCAATCCTATGATACCGCTTGCTAGGGTTCGGGTCGCTGAGTGAAAGCCACTTAAAACCGCCTTCACCCTCACCAAGATGCTCCTTGCAGAAGGCTTCGAGGTTCTGCCGGCTCACACTTGGCGCGATCGTTTTGATCAGGAGGGTGGGCTGGTAAAGATTCTCGTCCCGAAATTCGCTAGCATTGACCGAGACGAGATCGCCCACGCCGAGAACCTCATTGGCGGCTGTGGCCTCACCCTCCTCCTTCTCAACCACACCACCCTGCCCATTGCTTTCGCTCTTTGAGATGCCCTCCAGGCTGAAGTCGTCAAAGCTACCAGCATCCAGGTCCTGCTCCCACTGGCGGTAGATTTCCTGCCGGAACTCGTTGAGCTGCTGCCTGATAGGGTCGCGCACCTCCGGGACGTAGCGCTCTCGGAACCACTGCTCATCCTTGTGCTGCCTGACGAAGGTCTGGGCCATCTTCGCCTGCAGATCTTCCTTGTACTTGTCGTAGGCTGCCTGGATCTTGGCCTTTTCAGCATCACGCTCGTCCTGGTTGGGGACGCGCGGTCGCTCAGGCTCGCGGCGCCGGCCGGTCCGGACCCGCTCCTTCTCATCTCTGATCTTCTCCTGTGCCCTCCACCACTCCCCAAAGTATGAGAACCCAACTTGGTATCCAAGCTTGATAGGGTCGGGGAGGGGATTGGACATCATCTGAGCCGCCTGCACGGGCTCAGGGCCGCCGCCCTGTCCTGGAACATAGCGATCAATATTGGCGGGCGGTGATCCGACCCGACGGCGATCGTCTCGATCACGGTCGCGGGGAGCCGCGTAATCATCTCTGATCCTGGGCCGAGGCTCATATCGGTCGAGAGCGGCCGGGGAACGAGACCGACGACGAGGGCGGTCGTGGCCTAAATTCGACGTCGTAAGCAACCTTTCGTAGAAACTAATGCGAAAGAGAGGGCTCAGGTGGCGCGGGTAGGAGAGCGGAATTGGAGAGAGAAAATGGGCATGAACTCACCAGGCGACCGGCCGCGGTAGAACGTGTCTCGCTCGTCTTTCATTCTCGGGAACGTGTCGCGTTCATCCTTTATCCTCGGGTCATCACGGACGCCCCAGGTCCTGTCGCCAGGGGAGCGGACCGAGTCTCGGTACGAATAAGAATCCATGACGCTTCTTACGGCGTCTAGTCACTCTAACGAGGAGCGGAGGGAACCGCAGCGGGGCAGCTATTATCGCGGGGAAAACAAACAAGGATGACTGTCGCGTCGCTCGCTAGGTTATCTCCTGCGCTGGTCGAAATCTTGAAGGAAAAAAGAGCCTAATGTTTGGCACAATGATGGCCGTTAGAGAAGTCATTCTGGCGGTATTGGTCAAAGATGAATAGGAGTGTGACGATGAGGAGGAGGATGAAGAAGAAACCAGAGGCAGGAGAATCGAAGCGGCAACAAGTCAAGGTCTGAGATATAAAAAGCGTGATGATAGAAGGAGCTCCCCGGGACCGAACAAACAAATGGTGACCAAGATTGCTAAGAGAGTAGGCAGCAAGCAGGATTGGAGGAGAGATATAGGTGTAGAGAGAGAGAGAGGAGAATGAGGGAGAGAGGAGAAGCTGCCGCTGAGGCGAGCGGAGGGACACGAGCAGGAGAGGAAGCAGGAGGAACAGCAACAATTGGGGACAGGTAAGGCCGCGTGCATGTGCGAGCAAGGTAACTGCACGGCGACCACAATGGAAGGAGAGGGAATTGCGAAAAGGGATGATGAAAACGAACGCAAAGGTTCTGCGCTACGAAGCAACAGACTTGGAGCGGCGGGCTGACGTGGGAAAAAAGATGAGGTGCTCTAGGAAAGGAAGAACGAACAATTGCACCGAGACGCGCAAGAACAGGCGCCTCGGAGGAAAAGAGGGATGAGTGGCTCTGAACCTCGACAGAGCCTAAATCCACTTCAAACCTCTTCCCACCAGATTCGTGATGGAACTTGAACGAAGGGAATCTTTGAAGGTTGGTGAACTGCGCGTGATGCACGGTCAGAATTGGGATCGCTTGCCACTGTCATTGCTATGCCAGGCCCACTTACGCCACATGTCAAGCCACGTCTAATCACGTGATTCGGCTTCCTAATTTGTCGTTGTGAGAAAGGAGCTTGTGTGTGGCGGTGCTGTTGCCGCCGGATTGGATACATCAAAAACCAGCTGAAGGTCAGACAAAGGGAAGAGCGACCAGGTGGGTGATCGATTCCCAATTTCTCAGAGTGATCGTGAGCTGCTGTAAGTCGCGATGCAGCTACCCGGGCTGCCGTGCATTCTCTCGGCGGCCACCTATGCGGGAGCTCCGTGGGCGTTGTGGGGAGCTAGGGAGCTATGTCGTCATGTCGTCATGTCGTCATATATCTCGGCCTCGGATGGAGATGCCTCGAAGCTCTCGGAAACGGAACAAAGCACAGCAAGCCGGAGGTCCAAAAGGCTAATAACTGAAAAGCATCCCTCCCACGTACCATATCTATGATTGCACACTCATACTAGAAAGGACGACCCCAAATCTTATTCGTAAATTTACAGCTTCAAGATGACGACTTACATCCCTCAGTTAACCATCCCCTATGAGGTCTTCGCCAACCCGGCGGCGTCCATTCTGCTGCCGATAGGTTTGGGAACAGCCGTTGGCCTAGGCGTGCAACGTAGGGGGAGCCATAGTTCCTGCTCATGTCAAAGTACCCAGTGACCGCAACACCAGCTAACCATACCAAATGTTGAACCACACGAACAGCCAAGAAAACAAAGGAGACCTACATGTCACTGAAACGCCCTCCGTACCATCCTCCCGCCTACGTCTTCGCCCCCGCCTGGACCGTGCTCTACGGACTGATGGGCTACGCCGCCTACCGGGCCGTTCACACCGGCATGTCCCCCCTCAGCTCGGTCGAGCACATCCGCATGGCCAAGCACGGCGCCACGCTGTACACTATCCAGCTCGGGCTCAACCTGACGTGGACGCCGCTCTTCTTCGGGCTGAACCGCCCCGTCGCCGCCACCGTCGACATCGTCTCGCTCCTCGGCGTCAACGCCTACCTGGCCTACGTCTGGGGCTCGGTGGACAAGGTCGCCGGCTGGTGCCTCGCCCCGTACCTGGCGTGGCTGGGCTATGCCACTTACCTCTGTGCCGGCACCGGCTACCTGAACGGCTGGGACCTGAGGGGGAAAGGGAAGGAGGTGGAGTCTACCACGGCGAAGGGGAAATGAGGGAGCCCAGTTTTCTATCTTTTTTTCTTTTCCTTTTTCTCAGTAGCAATTGTAAACATATAAGACTGTACGGTGCTTTGTGAGATGAATTGGGCCTTATTGAGGGGGAGACTGGGTGTGTAGCTCCAAGAGACAGAATTGAAAGGGGTTACGTGAAAGACTGGGTCAACCCGCAACAGGCAATCAAAACCCAGGTTCATTTATTTTGTCTATTCCTCTCTCTTGCCCTGTGCCTTCCGTGCCGGCCACAAAAACAACGACGAAAAGCAACAACAAAAATGCCAACAAGATGCCGCCCAAGAGCCACTACCCAGTGGTTCCGAGATCGAAGGATATCTGCTCTATACACACAGGTAGGTAGGTAGGTAGGTAGGTCTCAAGTTCTATCCACAAGTCTATCCTAAAATCATCATCATAGTTCATCATCATCTCTCACTTTTTCTTTCACCCAGCCGGTATTTGCGGCACCAAACAGGGCAAATCGCCTCTTGGATGGAGCTCACGATAGCGGCACGTACTTCTTCAAGCCGTCGTACACCATGAAGATGAAGGCCGAGCTCGGGGCGGACCGCAGGACCGTGATGCCGCAGCCCCTGTAGAACCCCCTGAGCCCGGCCTGCCTCCACAGCGCGACGCTCTCGTTCCAGAAGGTCTTGTGAGCCGTCGACGCGCCGATCGGGGCGGTCTGCATCCGCGACTTGACCGTGTCGGCCGGAAAGAAGAGGAAGTTGTACGACACGCCGGCCGACGCGCCCGCGACGGCCTGCTGCCAGAACGGCAGCGGGCTGTTCTCGATGGCGTCCCGCTCGGCCTGCGACCTCGCCGAGCGCAGGTTGACGTCCCGCAGGAGCCTGGTCGTGGTCTCCTTGCTGCCGAACCAGGCCGCGCACCCGCCGGCCTCGCGGATCAGCGTGCCCAGCTGGCCGTGCCAGAACCCGGCGATGCCCTGGTGGCGGAATATGTCGCGTATCACCGGCAGCGGCTTCAGCGGCGCCTTGACCACGCCGGCATCCGTCTCGGGGACCTGGATCTTGCACTTCACCAGCTCGATGGGCGTGAGCAGGAAGGAGGTGAAACAGCCCGAGAAGGCGCCCGTGGACCACAGCGCCGGGAGGGGCAGCTCCCTGTCCCGTGGGTAGTGGCCTGACTTGTAGATGAGCTCCCGCCCGACGCGCTCGAAGAAGAACAGACTGCTGTTCTCTACGGCGGCGCCGACGAGCGGGGCGGTGATGCCACGGTATAGGCCGAGGAACCCATCCGCCCGGATGGACTGGCGGAAGCAGTCGACCGGTCCCTTGTATCGGAGCGGCAGGCGATCTGGTTGAGACTGGAGTCGCACCTTGACCGTGTCGAAGGGATACTCTATGTACTTGCCGACTATTCCAGCGAGCTAAATTCACGAGACGATGAGGAAACGGTCAGCCGCTTAGCAAGAGAATATGGGAGAGGGGGGACCGTGGGTCCGGGGGGCATTTCACCCGCCCACGGACGAAGGAAGTGCGGTCACCGTACCGAGCCATAGGTGATGTCCTCCACTGCCTCCCAGACTGCTGCACGAGGGGACGCAGACGCTACCGCCATCGACGGGGCGGGTACTGGGGTATCGACCTTGGCATGGGGGGAGGAAGCCATCTTGACATTGGGAGACGAAGCCATCTTGGCATTGGGAGAGGAAGCCATCTTGGCATTGGAGGAGGAAGCCATAGCGAGGCGGGGGGGGGAAGGTTGGATTTGGAATGGCAGAATGCAGAAGTCGCCGGGATGGTTGGTGAGACCGCCCGATAATGGTGGCCGTTCACCACCAGTAGCTCTTAGCTCCCTCCAATGCTCTCGCAAGAACGACCGGCAGTTCGGGTCTCAATGTCGCTACAGGCCTAGGAAACAAACGCGGAGTGACGAATAAGAGCGAGAGGTCATGTTACTACTCGGCGAATGCCGTAGTCTGCCGCCTGATAGATCGGATTGGGGGAATATGCTTCAAACTCTTAGGGCTATTGTGAAATGAGGTATGATGGGCGAGATGAGTTTGCCGACGGCGCGCATATGTTGGCTGAACAGCCAAGCAATGAAGGTGGGTTGGTCTGTCACCGTCGGTCACCGTCACCGGTCTTCGGCGAGGAGGGGCAGCCAGTGTCCTGGACGAATGCAGGTCGGAACCAACGATGCGGGCAAGCCTCCTCCCTATTGCCCAAGTTCTGTTTGTGGGTTGACGGAGAAGCAGGGTGTTGTGTCAGGGCCTCGAGGGTCGGTCAGCCAGCCAGGCCGCCACAGCAGCTCGTCGCCGCCCGGCTTGCTTGCTTGCTTGCTTCTCTGCTTGCGTGCGTGGAGAGTCGGACAGCGATGGAGGGGACATTCTCGCCAGGCTGCGTTGCACATTTTTTGCCGCAGAACATACAGGAGAAGTAGTGGAACCTCGGCCCCACGTACTTCCCTCCGACTTATGCCCGCGCCATTTTCAGAGAGCAATTCCTTCAGTTGAAATCAAACTGTACAGAGAAGAGAAGTAAAAAAAAAATTGTATTTTTGAAAACGAAATCAAGGGTGGAATGAGCTTAAGATGGGTGTCCGAATCACCATGCTCTCACGGCGCTCAACGCACCAGCAACGTCCGGGCGGCACTGGGCATTTTAGCGTCAACTGGGTGCCGGCGACCGGAGTGGGGCATTACGAAGAAGCCGCCCGGCGACCATGAATCCACCAGGAAATTGGAAGAACGGGTGGCAGGTGGCTCCGGTAGGCCGAGTTACAACACTACGCTACGATACATAGGATAATACAGACTTACACTACAGCACGGGGGGACGGAACAATACTTGACGATGTGATAGCACATGACGAAAGGGGACTACGCGATAGCGGAGGAATACTTCGGTATTTGTACACTACAGGAGGCTACTAAACACAGGAGGCTACTAAACATAGGAGGCTACTAAACACAGGAGGCTACCAAACACAGGAGGCTACCAAACACAGGAGGCTACCAAACACAGGAGGCTACTGAACACCCTAAACTATGTCCCTCAGCTTGCCCCCTGCTGGCTTCGTGCGCGCCGCCGGATGGAACTTCAGTTCGTCCGGGACCTTGGAAAGGGGGCTCTTTGAGATCATCTGGTTCAGGTCGTACAACACGGCCTCGTCCTCCTGGCCGATGAACGTGATCGCGTAGCCCGTCTTCCCTGCTCTGCCCGTGCGGCCGATGCGGTGGGTGTACGCCTCGATGTTGCTCGTCATGTTGTAGTTGATGACGAGCGAGACGGCCGGCACATCGATACCGCGTCCGGCGACGTCGGTGGCTACTAGGATATCGACCCTTCCCGTCCGGAGCGACTTCATGGCGGCGTCGCGCTGCTCCTGCCCCTTGTTTCCGTGCAGCGAGGCCACCGAGAAGCCCTCGGTCTTGAGCTCCTTGGCCACGGCCTCGCAGTTGTGCTTCGTGTTGACGAAGACGATGATGGGCTTCTGGAACTCACCCGAGCCGAGGTGCTGCAGCAGGCGCTTCTTGCGCTCGTTCTCGTGCTTCACGAACTCGACCTTCTGCACAACCGTGTGCACGGCCTCGCCCGTGATGCCGATCTTGACCCGTGCAGGGCTCTTCAGGAAGTCCTTGGCGAGCTTCTCGACCTTCTGGGGCATCGTGGCCGAGAAGAGCATCCTCCGAGGGCGGCTCACCGTAGGGGCGCCGTAGTGGTGCTCCACCGCAGTCTCTTGGTCGCGAGCCCCTGGCAGGCTCTCCACGATCTTGGTGAGCTGATCCTCCAGACCCGCATCCAGCATACGGTCCGCCTCGTCCATAATGAAAAAGCGGCACTGCGACAGAACGATAACGCGGTGCTCGAGGCACTCGACTAGACGACCAGGAGTAGCAACAATAATATGAGCCCCATCCCTGAGTGCGAACAGCTGCTCGTTCAGGTCGTGGCCACCAATAAGGTCCACCACTCTGAAGCCGAAGGGTTCGCAGAGCTTCGCGGCCTCCGTCATGATCTGCTGAGCCAGCTCACGCGTAGGTGACATGATAAGGGCATAGGGGCCGTCGTCTTGGTTGGCCTTGACAATTGGGGGGAGGGTCCTGATGCGGTCGACCAGGGGTATCAGGAACGCTCCCGTCTTTCCGGAGCCTGTGGGCGCCTCCGCGAGAAGGTCTTGTCCCTCCTGGACGATGGGGATCGCTGCCCGTTGGATAGGTGAGGGTTCGTGCCAGTCCAGGCTATAGATGACATCCTGGAGCTCCCTACCGAGGCCGGCGTCGTTCCAGGATAATAGGGGCTCTGCCACGTTGTTCGTCGTGGTGATGCCGAAGTTCCCCTTGAGGATGCGCCAGTCACGGGCTGTCATCTCATCCCTTGTCTTCGCCGTCCAGTGCTTGTCTTTCTTGTAGACCTTGGCAGAGTGTTTCTCGTAGGCGGTCCGGAGAGCTTCTGCGCGCCGCTTTCCGTTCACCCTGTCCATCTCTTCCAAGTAGCGTGTGTGGGCTTCCAGCTTCCGCTCATAGTCCACGCTGTGGAGGTCTGGGAACTGGCCCGGGTGGCGGGAGCGGGGGTCAACCTCGACAGCGTCCGACTGCGCCCGGCTCGTATCCTCCGAAGGATCCCAGTCAAACCGGAACTTTTCTTGCTGCCGCTTCTGCTTCTTCGCCGTGAACGAGCTTCGGCTGAGATCAGGCCCCATATAGCGAGCGCGAATCTCATCCTGTTCCATCTCTTCGGCCGACCGTTTGACGGCGCCTGAATCGCGGCCTCCCCATCTGCCACGGTCGCCGCGTTCGAATCTGTCCTCGGTTTGGGTCATGCCTCGAGGCCCTGTGGGCGGAGAGATCTGGCTGTGTCGATTATCGGTGCCGTTCTTGCTGCTGTTCTTGCTGCCGTTCTTGCTGCCGTCGGCGCCGGCGAGCCACTTCGCCTCCCTCGACCTGGCGCGGTCCTTTCGCTCCTGCTCGACACGTTGGATTTCTAGCTCAGCTTTGGCCTTGGCCTCCGCCTCCTGCCGAAGCCTCTCGCGTTTGGGGATGAACCGAGGCTTTTTCGCCGCGGCATCTTGCTCTCGCTTTTTTTTTAGTATCTCTTCGATGTCGATCATGGTGCAGTTATGACAACGACGGGACAGCTGAGAGGTTGGAATGGTGATCTGAGGTTGAGTGGGGGGCGACCTGGCAGGTGGTAGGTATTGTAAGGTCAAATATTGATCCTGCCCACTTCACGTGGTTGCTGAGGTCGGTAGCAAAAATGACCAGAAGAAAATACCCACGAATTTACAGAACTGCACACTCTGACTTTCCAGAACACTTCCCAGGTACCTACATATTCTACAGAGGACATTACCAAACAGGGAGCTTGGGGGGACGGGACAAGTGAACGGAAGGTTACAGAGCTGGTGCCTAGTAAGGTACCTACCTGCACAGCATCTCTGCCGGGAAATGATACGTTTGGAGCGCTAAACTGGTATGACCAACGCACATTTAGGCACCTGAGGTATCTGACATAGAGGGAGTTTTCAGTACAATCTATTTTGCGACCAGGTGCCACGGCTTGACACAAGGAGCTCCCACCCACTTGCGGCCAAAGGACTTGACACCTGGGAGCTCTATCATCCCTTTCTGGGCCACGCACCGTTCGGTCGGTGCACCCCTCGATTGATACCGCGCCGTAACACCAGGCAGCTACAGCGCACCATCCACAGTCGATATTAAAACAAACAATGATCGATATCGTGACTAAAGAGCTCAAAACGACTGAACGGTGATCAATTCTGTAGCCCTAAGTAAATCTGACTGCCAAAAGTTGATGATCTACCCTATTTCCAGGTCGGGACGGGTCAGAAGTGCTACCAAATTAGGACTACTCTCGCAACTTTTTCTTTGCGGCCCGACCCACAATTTCCCCGAATTGTCCCAGAGCAATGGAGATGGAATTTTGAAGCTCCAATATCTCCTTCCGGGTTTCCGCAACGACGAACCAACCTTTTTGTCCCCTCCTGCCAGGGAAGAAGAACCCAGCGAAAACTCGCACCTGACGACAGCTGTTGTTGCCCGCCGCTTCGATCCCGGAGCTGTCTTCAGGGCAGCACAGTCCAGGCCAAGCGCACGGCCTGCCCACCTACCCAGGTAGCCAGCCATGGCCTCCGCCGTTCCTTCGACCTCGTCGCTGGTCGAGCTTGCGAAGACGCTCCCGCCGCGGCTCCTGACCTTCCTCGCCCGGTACCCTCCTGCCGTGATCCTCCCGACGCCTGCCCCTCCCAAGACGGCGTACCAAGAAGCGACAAAGAATCCATTCAAGACCACGAGGCACCCGGTGACGGGCAGGGTCCACGACCCGGTCTACTCGATGCGGCGGCAGGCCGATCTCGTGAAGCTCGCCCGGGCGCACGGCGTCGAGGAGCTGCTGCCCGACGGTCTCAAGCGCACCGAATCGAGGCTGCTCGCGAGGGTTAGGCACGGTCTGAGAGTTAAGGGTACGGGTGTCGGACAGCAGGTCAAGGGCCACGCGCACGAGAGGCACCTTGTGGCGAAGTACGTTGAACGGTCTCTTTGTCCTGCTTTCTACATGATATCTTGCAGATCAAGAGCTTTCATGTCCATTTTCTCGTTTATGTCCCGGAGAAATATAGAATCGGAGAGTCATTGCTCGCATTCATGGACTATCACGCTAATGCTCATCACTTTCTCACTAAAGGATGGAGAAGAGGAGAGAGGCCATGCGCAACATGCCGAAACTCATCGCGGAATGGAAGAAGGTAAGGCGGCAGTCGGTTCTTCCTCGCCTGTCATGCCTTGCAAGGCTACTGTGCCGGATCAGTATGCTAACGAACTTTCTTCGCCTCGCGCATCACAGGTGGGAAGGAAAAACTGGACAAGGTTTCCAAAATAAGCCGCCTCGACGGCGTGAGCATGACTGGCTCTGCACCCTCTTTGCATACCTCCCTGTATATATGCTCTTTTAACACTGTAGTGGACCTTATACGCGTCGTGATTCTGCAATGGTCCACGTTGAGAATACCAATGGTGAATCACACGAGGAGCTTCTCTGCCACTCAGTAGATTATCATATTATCTGGCCTCGTGACGTGACCGTTGGTAATTCCTGCTTCCTTACTCTGCCCGTTTTACTAATTTTGGTGGCAAAAGGCACCTGGGTTGAGTGTGCGCGACATGGAGAAATTTGGTACCCTCGGTTCATGAAATTGATGATTCAATTGCGGTCTTCGGCGGCGGCGGTCTCAATCCAGCGGGACACCCAAGAAAACTTCATTCATCTCGGAAAAGCTCAGCATGAAATTTTGAGCAATAACCCCCCGCCCCAAAAATGAAAAAGATCTACCCTCGTCGCGACCGGATATGGAGAACCTCGAGGTGACGCATTACGAAGTCCTCGGCATCTCCAAAGAGCTGCTCGAAGAAGCTAAGGAGCCCCAGCAGCTGGTCAAACGAGCGTACCGCCGGGCGCTGCTCCGGCACCATCCGGACAAATCCGCCGCCGCCAGCTCTGCTGCTTCGGCTTCTGCTTCTGCAGCTGCGGGGCTAGGGCGAGGGCGAGTCGGTGCGTCAGGAGGGGTTTCCGGCCCGACCTCCGACCCTGCGACTCCAGCTCCAGCTACTATTATCTTTACCGTGGACCAGATCTCCACCGCCTTCGCAGTGCTGTCTGATCCAAGCCGGAGAAAGGAGTACGACGCGCGGCGCCTCACCCTCGTCCGCTCGGCGGCGTTATCTTCTGGCGGTGGTGGCAGTGGCGTGGGCAGTGGTGGTCAGCCATGCTACACCCCCGGCTTTCAGACTGGGATCGAAACGGTGGACCTCGACGACCTCGACTCGGACCCAGACGGCAGTGTGTGGTGGCGCTCTTGTCGCTGTGGCAACTCCCGGGGCTTCGAACTCGGGGAGGACGACTTGGAGGCCGTGGCAGATCTTGGCGAGCTCATCGTCGGGTGCCGCGACTGCAGCCTGTGGCTCAAGGTGCATTTTGCCTTCCTTCAGGACGAGGAGGCGGAAGGATAAGAAAGGGAAAGGGGAGTAGGAGGGCTTGGGGGTTCATGTGCGCCCCAGCGCAAGCCTTGGTCTTCTTGAGACTAATACGAGCAATTCGTTCTGGCTGGGAGCATGGCGACTTGCTTGTAGTGGATTTCATAGCCATCTACGAGGCGAGGTGTTCCTCGAGGCTATATTTCCACAGAAATGGTCACCAAACAATTTGAGAGCCAGTCCTGGCCTACTGTCCCCTACGGTGGCCTATGATCACACGCTCAACGAATCACACTCCTAAGGCGTCACATCACGTCACGATCACGGCAGAGAGGGGGGAATCGAAGTTTTGAATTTTGTTGTCCAGGCGATCCCGTCTTCAGCAGCAGCAGCATTAGAGTCTAAAAAGAAAACGAAACAAAAGCCAAAGTTCTGAACGGTACGGGTTGCCTCCAAAATTTGCTCTCCGTCTTTTCCCTTTTTAGTAGTTCCGTTGCTGGTGGATTGAGAGAGAAGAAGAGAGAAGTCGCCCCAGTTCTTTCTTTGTCTGTTTGTGTATTTCGCAATAAGGAAGACAAGGGGAACATGATGGGAAGGGGGAAGAAAAACAGGTGAGTGGAATAAAAGAGATGCAAGAATAGTTCACGCAGGGTTTCTTCCAAAGTCCACACTCCAAAGACACCATTTCCACCGGGAGGGTTGCTTTTTCAACCAAGGAATAGCCGGTCACGATACCAGAGGGAATGCGAATCTTACTCGGCGGCCTTCGGCTCCTCAGCGGTGCCGGTGGCCGCGTCAGCCTTCTCCTCGGCCGTGCCCGCCGCAGCGGTCTCGGTCGCAGCCTCGGCGTGGCCGGTGGTGGCGGTCGGCTCAGCCTCCGAAGAGGTCCACAGAGTCTGAAGTTTACAAATGTTAGGCAAGGGGCATCATGAATGACGAGAGCAGACAGGCTAGCACATACAAGGTTGTCGCGCAGCAGCTGCATGATGAGGGTGGAGTCCTTGTAGCTCTCCTCGCTGAGGGTGTCAAGCTCGGCGATCGCATCATCAAAGGCCTGCTTGGCAAGGTGGCAGGCCTGGTCGGGGGCGTTGAGGATCTCGTAGTAAAAGACCGAGAAATTGAGGGCAAGGCCCAGACGGATGGGGTGCGTGGGAGGCAGTTCCGTCTGTGCGACCTCGGTGGCAGCCTTGTACGCCTCGAGCGACTTGTCGGCCGAATCCTTGCGCTTGTCGCCAACGGCGAACTCCGCGAGGTAGCGGTGGTAGTCACCCTTCCTGCAGTTGCGAGGTTGATATTAGTTGATATTGTCAGTTGCTGAGTCCGCAATATCGCAGACGAGAAGCGGTGAGAAAGCGCGCAAACGTATGTCCATAGGAAGAATGTTGACTGGGATACGAACATCTTGTGGTAGAAAACCTTGGACTCGCCGCTCGTAGCAGACGGGATGAGGTGCTTGTCCAGCACGCTTAGGATGTCCTCGCAGATCTTGGCGAGCTCGGCCTCGATCTTTGTGCGGTACTCCTTGATCAAGGTGACCTGCGAGGAGTTGCCCTTGGACTCCTCCTTCTGCTCAATCGAGGTGACGATCCTCCAGGAGGCTCGGCGGGCACCGATGACATTCTTGTAGGCAACGGAAAGGAGGTTACGCTCCTCGACGGTCAGGTCGCGGTCCTCGGAGGCAACAATCTTCATGTTCTCGACCATCTCTTCGATGCGCGCAAGAAGGTGTCAGACCAATACCGAATCAATGGGTGCTCGCCTCACTGCCCTGGACCAGGCAAGGCAATAGAAGGGGACAGGGGACTCGGGAACACAAACCCTCATACCGCTCAGCCTGCTCGGCGAGCTTGGCCAGGTATACGGAATCTTCGTGACCCATTTTGGCGAAGTCGTGCTGTTGGGGCGGAGGTGGGTTGTCAGCGTCTAGAACGATCCGCAACGAGGCCAAAAACGCAACACCGTGGATTTCTGGAGGCAGGTAAGGTAGTGATTCATTTGCAAAGAAACGGAAAGGCGATGATGGCACGCGCGCATAAATTGGGAGACTGAGATCAGGCCGAACACTTGCACGCGCGCGCGCGCGCCTTGTGGTTCAGTCTGTCCTCAGGGATCGGACCAGGGAGAGAGCGCTCATCTCCGACCGCCCCTCCTTGTCTTGCACTCTCACGAGATTGTTGGGAGGGAAAGACGCGCATACCGTGTATCGATGTGCTCTAGGTTTCAGGCACAGGAAACAATACAGGTGTGCGGAGAGTGCGAGAAAGGAAATGCAGGGAAATCAAGCCTAGAGTGCGCTGTTAAGGCGAGGCAGAGGTTGAGTTGAGGTCGAAAAATGGGCAGATGTGCGGGAGCAACGAAGGCAGAGTTGGGGTTTGGTGAGGGGGGGTAGATTTGTGCAGTAGGCGCAGGTGCGATGACGACAGAGGGTGCAACAGACGCATTGGCACGCCAACTACATCATGAAGAACATACCTTTTTTCTCCTTCTTTTGCAGTCGAGACTGTTGTTGTTAGGAATACGGATGAGAGGTTCGCGTGGATGATAAACACAAAAACAAGCTAGACGTGTTTCAGTGGTGGTGAATACAAGGAATAAAGGAAGAGATTGCGATGTTAGAGGCTGTTCGTGGGCGGAGTTGGATGGTGCTTTTTGTTGTTGACGGGGGAGGTTTTGGGGCGGAAATTTGGACGAGGGGCCTGGCTGGGAAGGATGCTCTGGCGTTCAGTGGGTGACAGTGGATGACAGTGGGTGACCGCCCTCGCAATGCCTGCGAACCGCACTGCGAACCAACAATTGCGGTGCTTCCACCGAGGACCACGCTAAAAATACTAACACGTGACTCCGCCTGCTGCGTGCGGTCCAACAGTCCAACAGGATTCGGACGGGCCTTTCCATGGATGCTTGCTTGCTGCCATGTGCTCTGCATCAGGCCGTCCAGTTTCAGTCATGCGTGCGGCTCTCGACTGCGTACCATGTACTGCATCGCCTGGAGCATCCAGACGGTACCTATTACCACGTAATTGCAATATGTTCATGCCATAGATTCACCTTCACCAGACATAGATCCTTGGAGTTTGGGTTACTTTCACTACATTCCCAGTTGCAATTGCCAACTGCACAGAGACGGGCAGGCCCTGGAACCAAAAGCTGTAACTTCCTTGTTGTCAATTGTTATCAATCAGCTATCAATAGAGACGTCAGGCGGCAGTATTGCAGTATGGTGAATTCTCTTGGAGTAGTGTTGGCAAACTCGCATTGTTACTCGCATTGTTGATGGAAACCTGGAAAGGCGGGGAGGGAGGTCCCATCCACTTCACCACCACAATTGCCTCAGCCTCAGCGGGGCGCCTCGAGCTCGAGGGGCCTGTGATGCCTCAGGCCACGAAGCACACCACTCCGGTTCTTCCGTCATCAGCCGAAAGAGCTCTGGAGCTCCGGTGGCCCAGCAAGCATTTGCCCGCCGTGATCACACCACAGCAACATCTTTGACAAGCCAAGCACCCGAACAGCTTGCTATAACAAACGACGTCAGTACCACCAATTGCAGACCGCACCCCCGCGTTCTCACTTCTATTGCCACAGGATCTTCGCAATCCAAAAGCTGACCCCTACTTGACGCAGAAAACAAATACCCTTACCCCTTCCCTTCACCCTTCCATAATCGACAGCAACAATGCTTCGCCAATCCCTCTTCCGCCCGGCGCTGCAGCTTAAGCCGACATCCTTCCGAGCAGCATTTTCGGCCTCAGCATTGAGAATGAGCGAGGGTGATACTGGCGCTCCCCCCAAGACTGGGCAGCCGTAAGAATTATCCCCCATTTCTCTTTCGTCCTCCTTTCTCGCTATTTGCTTTCTTGTTTCTTCATCGTATTTTTTTTCTCTCTCTCTCTTCTTTTTTCCCCCCCTGTGGACGTGAGACAATGCCCATCGTCCTGCATGCAGAAGCTAACAACGGACTACTTGAATCGACGGCGCAACGCTACAGTGATGCCTTCCAGAGACGAGAGCGCGCCGCGGAGGACTACGCCATCCGCCAGCGCGAGAAGGAAAAGCTCCTAGAGCTGAAGAAGAAGCTCGCCGAGCAGCAGGCCCACCTGCAGCAGCTCTCCGACCACATGTACGTTTGTCGCACGCCCGCTTGATATCACTCTCTTCCGCCTCCCATTAGAGCCATTCGAGACTGAGACTAATCGATTTCATACGATACGTAGTGACGAGATCACCAAGGGCCAAGGTGGCGAGCAGAACTAAGTGTGCGGAGACCGGGTCTCGGGCGAGAGGGGAGGTCTGGTTGTCCACGGAACACGCCGGCATCGCGTATCAGCAGGACGAGACGAGCACATATTTCCGTTCTCGATTCTAGCAATAGCACGCAGGAGATGAAAACGACTCATTTTACTCGGAAGACTAGCGGGTGTATGAGAAGTTTGATATTGGAGTCTCGTCCGCTTCCCTCGTCCCGTCTCCCCCCTCAAATCCCAGCCTAGATGCTCGCGCTTTGTACTGTACATACCAGAAATAACCCACACTAACCGCCGGATGCGAATCTTGCTTGCCCATTACTTGTTCATTCTCTTTTGTGTCTCCAGCCGTGCTATCTCACCCCAGACACTTTCCATGATGGTCTATGGCAAATCTGTGACAACCCAAGCAAAATAAAGTGATGCTCAAAGGACAGAACACGAGAGAGAGAGGAAAGAAAAAGGACCTCAAGGTAGCAGATCGATTGCCTGGGATTCATCGCCACGACCATCCGACCGTCTGCCGATTTCCCAGGACCTCGGTAACAGAAATCCCCTCAAAACAACACCCTCACAAAAACCAATGAAAGTTTAGGTTAGACGAAGCCTCCGCCAAAAACACCCCAGCCCCCCAATCATCGTCGTCCCATGAAAGACCGATAGAAGCTGTCAGTAGCATCTCCGTCAGTACCTCCATACTGGTTCCCAACACTGTTGCCGGCCTTCTGCGCCGCGGTAACCTTGGCCTGCAGAGCTGCGGCATTGGTGTCGATCCACTGCAGCTGGTTGAGATGACCGTTCAGGACGCGAACTATCTGGGACAACTGTTTGGGGTATCGCGAGGAGGAAAAGTCAGCTCACCGTTCACTTACAGGGGGGAACACATAGGTTAGAGAGATAGATGCAGAGGGCAAATCGACATACCGGATCATCAGGCTTGCTGCCCTTGCTTATGGAAGAAGATATATCATTGATCTCCTTGATCATCTTGCCCAGGTCCTTGCTCATGTCGTCCAGGCGGTCGGTCAGCCGCTCGGCCAGCTTGTAGGTGCGCTCACGCTCCTGGTCCGGCCCTGCAAGCTGCTCTCCCTGACCGACCTGGCGGGAGAACATGTCGTTGACCTCCTGCTCGTAGCGGTCCAGCCACGAAGCGAGCTCGTCCTGCTGGCTCTCGACCGACTGGAGCTGGCGCTCGATCTCGTTGCTCGCGCGCTCGGCCTCGTACGTGTCCAAATAGAGTTTCTGGATCTTCTCCCCGTTCTCAACCAACAGACGGTCCCAGACGGTGATCTTGGTCGCCTGCTCCTTGAACTCCTTTTGGTATTTGCTGAGATCCGTGGCCCACCTGGTCATGATCTCGTCCATGGTCTTGTTCTTGAGGCGCGGGAGCTGCGATGACGGCCCCATCATGGAGGTGCTCAGGCTTGGCGCGGCAGTCTGCCCAGCAGGAGTCCCTAAAGAAGAGGGGGCTGGGGCGGCGGCGGTAGCGTGCTTGGCAGCGCCAAGCATGCTGCTGGCGGCTGCGGGTGCTGAAGTGGTGGCAGCAGCGGCAGCAGGAGCACTGGATGCTGGCGGCGCAGAGAATAGGGAGCTCGCTCCCGCAGTCGCCGCTGTAGTAGCAGTTGCGGCAGTTGTGGAAGCGGGTGCAGCGCCAAACAAAGAAGGAGCCGCGGCTGACGCAGAGGCAGTTGTGGCCGCAATCGCAGGAGCGGAGGTTGAAGCTCCCCCCAACAGGCTCGGATTTGACGCCATTCCACCACCAAACAGGCCCGACGCGGCCGGGGCAGCCGCAGGAGCACCGGTGCTCGGAGTCGCAGTGGAAGCCGCTGGCTTACTAAACAGACTGGAGGCCGCAGCGGGTTGTGAGGAGGGAGCAGCGCTTGTAGCTCCAAACATAGACGGCGTCGCAGCAGAGGCAGCAGCGCCGAACGGGGTTGAGGCACTAGAAGCGGCACCACTGCCAAACAGACCACCTCCCGTAGCCGCGGGTTCCAATGAGCTACCGAACAGTGATGACGTAGCGGCCGGTTGGGACGTGGCGGCAGTGGCGGGTGTTGAAGCGCTTGCAGTGGCTGCTCCAAACGCGCTCGGCTTGTCCGCCTGTCCGAGACTCAGAGACGGCTGAGGCGTCTGAGACGAGAGCAAGGAGGGCTGCGCAGCGGATCCGAAGAGAGTAGATGTAGCTGGTTTTGGATCGGCGGCAGGGGGGGCACCAGCTGGTGTGGTCGATGGGAGGGCAAACATAGGCTTAGCGGGCGTCGTAGACGCCGCCAGGGTGGGGGCATTATTAGACGGGAACAGCGACTTGCCGGCGCTGCCAAATAGCCCGCCGGCTGGAGCCGTTGTTGAGTTGCCGCCAGCCGCCGCGCCGAAGAGAGACGTGGCCGCGGGGGCAGAGGATGCTAGAGTTGTTGTGGACCCAAAGAGTCCCCCAGCAGGGGTCGTCGTGCCGGAGCCGGCGCCAAACAGGCCACCGCCTGCGGCCGGCTGGCTGCCGAACATGGATGATGTAGCTGGGGCAGACGTAGTGGGAGTGGTTGTTGTGTGGGCCGTGTTGGCAGTCGCAGCCCCAAAGATCGAAGACTTCTGCGCCGTGTTACCCGCTGCCACGTTCCCAAAGAGGCCCGGCCCGCCGGTACTCGCTCCTCCTGCCGGGGTAGTCGTTGATCCGAAAGAGAAATTCCCTGGCTTGCTCGCGCCGAGGCCTGCACCAAACAGGCCACCGGGAGCAGTGGCAGGGGTCGTGCTCGAGGCACCAGCGGCGGATGTGCCTGCCGCTGATGTCGGCGTACCAAAGCTGAATACCGGGGTCGACATTGTCGAGAGTATGGAAAATCTCTCAAGCACGCGCGCACGCACGCACGTGGGAGCAGAGTACTTGGCGGAGCCTCGTGGGAAGGAATTCGGCGTCAAGCAACGAGTTGTGCCGTTGGTGGGAAAGCGGAGCGAATGGCCAGTTCCAGAGTCCACCACGCTCGACGGCCTCAACAGACAGACCAGCGACAGGAGTCTCAGGGGTCGGTGTCGCACGCTTGCATAAAGATGGGCCGTTGGGTCTCCTTGGATAGAAACAGATTCCTCACGGCGCTGGCGCTGGCTGCTAGAAAAGGTCGGCTTTTTCGGGAGCAATGCAAGGTACCGGTCACCCTTTTTCCTTCGTCGCGACGCGCTGTGCTCGAGGTGGTCAAGCTCAGTCGCTCAACTTTTAGATGTGGGTCATCTTGCACAACTCCACTCTCAGGTACCAGTAGTTGGCTCTGTTTGCTGAAGCTTTCCGTGCTCGCCTGCGGCTTGTTTACTTTGCCTTCCGATTGAGATACGACCCCAGAACTGGAATCAAAACTGGAATTTATTCACCTTTCATTCCTGAGGTTTTCTTTCAAGTAGCGCTTTGCGCTCGTGGACTCTAATGGACACTGCCCTGCAACCAGCGGGTAGCTCTTCTAACAATTGTCCAGCAGGGTACGACTCTAGGCACCGCTAAGTCGTTACATAATCACACCCACATCCCAGCTTCGGGCATCATCGTCTACCACCATTTCAGTGTCTGGAAACTACCTCCTACGTCTACCGTAACCTGGCGTCGTAACATCCCAGTTCTTAAGAGGGGCATCGTGAACTCTACAAAGACTCATGAGCCCACATTGCTATTGAGGGGCCTGCCAAACTTGGGGGCCGGCCGATTCATTCCCTTTTCTTTTAGCCCACGCAGCCGGCCCGTGATAGGCCTATGCCCCACGATCCACGATCCCATCTGTTGATCCTCCCCTCCTTTATACCGGGCTCGAGTTCGCAGTTCCCTCCTGCGAGTTCTGCGTCCGTCCGCCCAAACGTGATTTTTTGACGCAAATTCACAGACAGACAGCCAGCTTACTACAGTCACCTGCTCTGATATCAGTGGGAAAAGGGAAAGAAAAAAAAGAAAATGGCAGACTCTAAGGAGAGCTCACCACACACTCTTACGCCTCCTGAGAGGACGCATGAAGAGGACCCCGGTGCCCATGAGCTAGGTATGTTGCTCTTGACTTGACTAGACCTTTTCTGCGCAGTTCAAGGATTTTGTTCAGCTAACCAAGCCGGCGAATGCGCCCATTCCACCGTCCAGAGTCTGACTCCGACGACCACTTCTCTGATGCACAGTCTGCCCCCTCCGCGTCTGAAAGGACGTCGCCCATCCCCAAGACTCGGGTGGAGAAGGTCAGCGACGAACCCTCCTATGGGGAGGTTCCAGGCACAAAGGCTTATAAGATGAGGGAGGGCGATGCTGAGCCAGACGAAATTGCCATCATCATCCCGGATTCGGCCAAGACGCCGGCTAGCAACGACGCACGTCCTACCGGTAGCCTGCCCATCCCTCTCACAGTGGTAGACGAAACGCCGGACACCCCCGGCTCCGTCACGCATCCCGAGAGGCACCACGAAACAGACCCTTCGCCGGACATAGTGCACAAGGCGGAGGAAACCGCTGAGCAGGATACTACAAAAGGCGCCGATGACTCTGAGGATGGTACGGCTGTGTAGCTTCTTTTTTTGACATTCTTTTCTTTTTTTTTGATCTCCGAGACCCTGTGCCATCCCTCCATTTGTTGACAGATTTTCCGTAGACGCACCAATATCACCACGCTTAGAAACAGCCCAGGCGAGCTTGTCTACCGAGGAAGAATCAAGACCCTCCTCATCCTCGTCTCCACTGAAGTCACCAGTGACCGTTCCCCCTATCGACACTCCAACAGAGGAAGCTGCGAAGGATGCTGCGGAGGAGGAGGAGAACGGCGCTGATGATGACGATTTTGGTGACGATTTCGACGATTTTGAGGAAGGGGATGCCGACGGCGACGACTTTGGTGATTTCGACGACGGCTTCCAAGAGCCTGCCGCTGGGTCGACCCCTCCGCAGCCTCCACCAGCTGTTTCCTCGGCACCACCAGTACAGACGCTATCATTTGTATGCCCTCCCCATCCCCGACACGCTGAAAGCGTAGAAGACACAGCACGGTAGCTGACTGATATCTGCATCAGCCCATACCTGATTTTGACGGCCTCGATGTCGACGAAGTCCTATCCACGGCAGAGCCTTACCTAAACGCCATATATCCACCGGGCGATGACGACGACGTCCCCGTGGCCCCCTCTTACCCCAAGGACAACCCAATATTCCAAACCCCACGCAGCGCATCGCTATGGGCGCAGCTGGTGGCGCCTCCGCCACTGCAGCCGCCGGACTGGATCCGCTCGCGCATCCGGCGGCTCTTCCTCGTCTCACTCGGCGTGCCCGTAGACCTAGACGAGATCCTGCCCGCCTCGAAGCAGAAGAAGCTCGTGCTCCCGTCGCTGCAGCGCGTCGGCAGCAACGCCTCGCTGCGCACTTCTTCGGACTCGCGCTCCAACATCGCGAGGCTCAAGCAGGCCGACAACGAGGCCAACGCGTCGACGACGAGCCTGGACTCTCAGGGGAGGCCGAGCGCGAGCTCCGGGGGGCCAGGCGGCGGTGGCGGCAGCGGCAGCGGGCGGCGCAAGGGCGGGCCCGCCGAGCCGGCGCTGGACCTAGTCGCGGCGAAGCAGCTGTGCATGACCACCAGCGAGGCCCTGAACGGCATGACGGACCGTGAGCTCAAAGAGCACGTGGCCAAGCTGGAGGCCATGGAGGGGCTGGCGAAGGAGGTGTTGGAGTACTGGCAGAAGCGGGCGGACGAGAAGATCGGCGACCGCGAGGCGTTCGAGGGCGTCATAGAAAACCTGGTCAAGCACGCGAGGAAAGTCAGGAAATAGGTTTGGGAAGGAAGGGGAGGCTCAGGACGAACAAAGATTGCGCGGGAAGGCGAACGCAACCAACTGCAGTCCGTAAAGACACTCCCTCCACCTCGGAGGGTTGGCCCAGTTTATATCTTCCAGATACTACACACGCTTTGCTGTGATTTCATCGCCGAAGTTTATCAATTGCAGGTATTGGTGGGATTTGTCCCTTGTACATATATATCCCATATTTGTCCACAGCTGTGGTACCGCCAGATCCAGACGTAACATGCCCTCTTGTGGTGATTAGCTCTTGGTAGGCACACGTTCACAAAATAACAACCCTTTTCTTTTCTCTACCAATCGCCTCTAGGTAGGCACCCAGGTCGGTGATACCTAATTCCGGGAATGCATATGTCCAGTACGATACGCTCTTCCTTCCGTACAGCCAACAGGCCTCGGCGATGAGTGCGACACAAGGCCCATACAGACTGCCTCCATGTTCTATTATCTGTATGTGTCCTTTGCTTCGAGATAGTCCCGTCCCATCATGTCATGTCATGATACGAGACCTGTGGTGGCCCAAAAAGCACACAGAAAAGAAAAAGAGAAAGATCATCAGAAGATCATCAGAGAATCGTGTCGTCCAATTTGCGCATCATCTTGGACATTGCCTGCCTACCTGAGTGACTCGTCCCCTACGAAGTCGTCGGATCAAGCGTTTTGCCACTGTATAAAATCAGAAGATTAGCTCAACCGCTCAGCGTAGACTTACTTCCTGGCTCCCTGGCGTAAGAGGGGTTGTGAGTGCTTGTATATGTGTGTTACTTACGCTGCAATTGTGGCCCATCCGATAAGACGCCAGTGCTTCTCGATACGGCGAGACAGGGCGATCTTCTCGCCGATGCTGGTGCACGCAGGGCTCGTGAGGATTAGTTTGGCAGCGTCCTTCTTGATCGCGGAGATCTTAGCACCTGTGGACGTGGACCCGATGTTGACCATGATGACCTCGTTCTTCGCGAGCTTCTCGACCTTGGCGCCCTTGCCGTCGGCCGTTCTGACGCCGAGCAGGCGGCGCAGCAGGTAGAAGTTGACCTCAATCTCGCTGTAGATGTCGGGGAGGCGGCCCTTGAGGCCGAGCACGTGGCCGACGAGGCGGTCAGCGCGGCAGAGCGTGGGGTCGATGCGCGTGCCGACGCCGATCAGGCCGCCAGGGACGGCGTACTTGAGGTCGTTGGCCTCCGAGTTGAGGGAGACGATCCGGCTGAAAATCGGCGTGCACTGCAGATCGCCCTTATCGTCGCGGGTGACAATGCCGGGCCGGATTTCGATCTCGTCTCCAAGCTTCAGGATTCCGTGCAGGATACTGCCACCCGCAACGCCGCCCTTCAGCTCGTCAATCTCGGCGCCGGGCTTGTTGACGTCGAAAGAACGGATGACAATCATCTGCGGATCCATTGAGAAATCTCTGGGGGGGACGGGGATGGTGTGTACGATCGCATCAAGCACGGCGTCCACGTTGAACTTTAGCTGTGCCGAGATGGAGATGATCTGCGAGTTTTGCGCGACGGTACCGCGGACAAACTTGCGGATGGACTGAACGTGCTGCAGCGCCGCCTCTTGCCGCATGAGATCAACCTTGTTCTGGAGGATGATAATATTCTGAAGCTTCATAATCTCGATGGCGGCCAGATGTTCCGATGTTTGGGGCTGGGGGCACGATTCGTTTCCGGCAATGAGCAGAAGCGCGGCGTCCATGACCGCTGCTCCGGACAACATAGTGCTCATCAGAATATCGTGTCCGGGGCAGTCAACAAACCTGTCATCATCAGGCAAGAGTTTCGAGTCAGCCTCATGCCTCCTCCCTCATGCAGCTTGAGGGTGACGATCATGGGCAGAGCTTTTGAACTTACGAGACATGTCTCAGCAGCCGATATCTTCCTTCGCATCCATCTCTCTCGCAAGGCGGGTCGACTTCCTTGTCGCTTTTGTAGCTTCGGAAGCAGGTTGGTCGTGGACACTCTGGGTTGTCGCACTTGTAGATCTTGGCGTTCGCATACCCCAGCTTGATCGTGATGTTTCGGATCAACTCGTTCTTGAAGCGGACCGTCTGAACGCCGGAGATGGCCTTGACCACTGTGGACTTTCCGTGGGCGACATGGCCAATCGTGCCGATATTAATGGTGGCTTGTCTCGCGATAATCTCACCCGTCAATGGGTTCAAAGAGGCGACGTCGAGGTCTTTCGGGTCTGTTTGCGGTGGAAGTTCGGGACGTTGCACTGCCGGGGCAACCGGTATCTGCTTCAGCGCCGACTTGAGCGGCTTAACGTCCTCGTTGTCCGAGAGGTTCTGCGGCTCGAGGCCGGGCGAGTCCGGGCCCGAGTCGGAGTCCGACTCCACGTCGTTGCCAAACTTGTCGCCGTTGGCAGACATAGCGATGGCGGGGTAATGAAACTGGGGCGATGAGCTCGATACAGGGGCGGGAAACTGGCGGTCAAGACTAGCGGTCGTCGGTGTGCCGAAGGTCTCTCTGATCAGGCGGTCACGAAGTTGACTCGGGATCTAACGACCAGTTGACAAAGTTCTATCGTTGAACTCACCTTCGAACTGCTCGATTTTGAAGGTTTGCCGTTACAAATTTTGGTGTGCTGTCACTGGCGGAGTCAGAGGCGCCTCGAGCTAAACCATTTTCGTCCCACTCGCGGGGTCGATAAGGTTTTCAAGGTGGACCGATAACAGCCGACTCCGTTCGATAAGACTGACAGAGCGCCTCCCCCTTGGATCTTGTCGCTGTAGACATTTCTGTTCTCAAGATCTACCTAGTAGCTTATGGGTTCTTCAAGGCTTTGAAAGTCACTAGTGCAAGCGCTGAATGACTTGACATCTTGTTTCTTCCATTTCTGCCACAAGTCCACGCTGCCATTTGCTGAGTGTCGAGTTCACGCCGCTGAGCGGAGACCCTGGCCATGGTGACCAAGCAGTCAAAGAAGCCGGGGTGCAGCCCTCTCCCAGGTTATGTAATGGTGAGGCTCAACGTGGTCCTATTATCAAGCAAGTTAAATCAACGACATCGACATTCTAGAACATCGCCATATATATTGTGGCGACCTCGAACATCATGGCAGGTGGGAGAATCGAATCGACGGAAAATCAGAGCTCCGATCCCGAACAAAGAGCATGAGACCCTCGGAGAGTAATCCTTCGGCCTGCCAGACTGGGCAAGTTCCATCCCTCCTCCCCCATATCCCGAGAAGAGCCAGGCACGTAAAAACCAATATTCTGTTTCGAGAACCATTTTCAGGAGCGTGCATATATTCCGACCAAGAAGAAAAAAGCACGCGATGTTAGGATGTTACAAATATAGAGAGTCATTTTCCACTTTGGATGAACTGGAGCTTGGAATGGTACATCCACACACCACCCACCACATCTCACGGGGACCACACGAGTAGGCTCCCTGCATTGAAACGCACGTACGTGGATGTATGTAAGAGATGATGGGACATCTCGCATGGAGGCAGGCAGGTCGAAACATCCCTGAGAAGCAGAAGCTGAGGGAGGGCTGTCGAGGTCGAGGTTCAGCTTCCACAGGTCCGGAGCACGGATATCGCGACTCCCGCACTGGAACCTCTGGAAGGAACGTGGAAGCCGCTGGCAAAAAGGAGGGAGGCACCGTGGCACGCGCCACCAGGCAAGCCTGCCCACCGGATGTACGAGGGCGAATTCGCACTCGTGGCATCAGACACATCACACACGAACTAAAAGCCAGCTCGACCACTAGTGCTTGAAGTGCCAGCCCAGGCCAGCCAGTGGTGACGGCCGAGACGTTGCTCCACGAGCATTGCGCCGGCAGCAAACTTCCTCATGATGATCATCATTGGTGCAGCAGTGGGGGCCTAAAAATAGGCTGTGCTTTGCAGATTCTGCTCGCGGAGGTGTGGTGGGAATCCCGTCAGAATGGGGTAAAATGGATGGAGGACCACTGCAGCCATACAAGCCAATATCTCCCTCTCCAGTCTTGGAGGGAGGGGGGAAAAAGAAGAAAACGGTGGGCTTCGCCCAACCTGCCTGTTTGGTGCTACCACACCCTTTTGTCGCCCATTCATGCCTCCGTCCGGGAGCCGTCCTGACCCGAAGACAGCGCCCAACCGCATTCATCCAGATTGGACCCCATAGATATGGAAAACGCCAGACAACGCGAACTCTGCCTCGTCTGTCTTTCTCTTGTTTCCTTCGTTTCTTTCGTTTCTCGTGGCACAATAACGGACCGGGCGATCCTAGATTCAAGTACTATGCTTATATGGGTGATGAGATACTTTGATGCGTGGATACGATCCTCTCGCCTCCTGGGCCGTTCGTGGATCTTATCTCACTCACTCTTGCAGTCATTTACTTCCAGCGTTACTTTTGTTGGAAACGAAACGGAGGGCACGGTGTTTGAAGCTCTTCAATATTCTTACCACCCTTTTTTTTATGCCGTGGCGACATCTTGGGTGGAGCGGGGTCCTCGTCTGTGCTGTCGTCGTATGTGTGTACGCGACGTAGCTCGGTAGCTCAGTCGGAACCTAGGTACCTACGTTGTAGAGATGATGGGTGAGATAAGACGAGTGGTTGCAGCGAGTTTCTATTCGAAGCGTGCATGTCCTATAAACCAAGGAAAACCAAGAATACCAAGAAAGCCATCACATGGGGTTAGCTTCCGTCGAGCTTGCACTCATCGCTCGTCGCCGCCGTGACGACTGCCGCGAAAACTCCGAGGACACAATCGAGCTAGTTGAGTGGGACGGTGACACTGGCAACGACAGGAAGGCACACAAGACGGCACAACCGGTCTTGTGCTCAGTGGGTTCAAGCTGCCCGCAGAACTCGCTCACCGTCGACCATTGAAAGGCCGAGCAATACCGCCCTGTTGGCATGAGGCTTGCGGTTCGCAGATAGTGTGACTGGCCATGTTGGGCCTCATGCGATTGAACTCGACTGAGTGACGAGTGTCTCTTGGCGTTGGTGTGCGGTGCAATGTGATTGCGAACTCGCATCACGCATCACGAACCACGCATCCAGAAGAAGTATTTGATATTTGAGTAACTTCGCACAGGCGCACAACGGCGGTGGGCGGTGGGCGTTGGGCGACGGGACAGTGAGAACGGGGGCGGGGGAGATGGGAGAGAGCAGAAGAGGAGAAAACGGAGAGGGGTTGGTTCGCCCATGGTGCCACTTCGGGTGTAAGTGCTGGGGGTCCCGAAGGCGCCAAGGGTGCTTACCGCCCACCATGCAAGTCTTATGCATGGCTAGCTCGGGCCATCACCGTTCCTCGGCTGGTGATTGGACCAATGTTTGGTTAAGCGGCAGCCACCCCTTCTGCAAGGCAGAGGCGTCCAGCCTATCAGCGGGCGAAGATCTCAAGCAGGGGTGGGCGTGGGCGGCACGTATTGGTGGATGTCCTGTCAATTTTGGTGGGGCAGAAAACACTGACCGGGACCCCCAGGTACCGATCTCCTGCAGAGCGGCACGAGCTGTCTTCCCTGCGGCGATGTCCAGGGCATGGACGGCTCTGATTGCTGGGCAGGCTGTCCTCCGTTTCCTCGTTTCCTCGCTCCTTCCTGTCTCCCTGCCCTCCTCGTGAGCTCTTTTTTGCACCGTTCTGCGTTCGTGCCCTTGCTCCCGCCCTCGCCAGGCATTGCCGCCCGAGGAAGAGGGGAGATGACCAGCCAAGCCAGCCAGGATCCTGCCCACCACCACCACCACCCCCGTCCGTTTCTCGCGCAGAATGCAGAAGATATGGACGAACCTATTAAATCAATTTTGGCAAAAGTGCCATGGCAAACCGCGCCCAATCAGTGCCCCCATCATGCAGATGGTTGTCCCGGTATGGAACGACCGGGGCGGCAAGGCCAAAAATCGCTCCGTTTTCTCCCCTACAACGAAGGGAGAGAGAGAGGAGAGAAGAGAGAGGACAGGACTGAGAGCTGGATGCACCGTTTGTGTGCTCACTGCATTCTCACGCACTCTCAACCTACCTCTGGACGGAATACAACCGACAGACATACCAACTCAGTACACATCTCCGTCTGACGGCACAAATACGGTACTGTGGTAGTGACCAGGGGCCTGTGATATTTTTGACATTTTTCGATCACTTACATGCGCGCCGAGAAAATCGCCCACGCGCTGCACTTTAAGGCCCAACCCCTCTTTCGGCCAAATCCCGAGAGAGTGAGAGAGAGAGGCCACTTATCAAGTGCTGGCTGGAAGCATCCCTCTTTTCCGCCTTTTTTCTCATTCCTCGTCCTGTCCGACACTGCTGCTTGCCTTGTGCAACTCATTCTCTCTTGCCATCGTCGAAACGGGTTCATCCCTTTCCGGCAAGAGAGGAGAAGAAGACGAAGAATAAGAGCGAAGTGGGAATCTTGAAGCAGTCCCGAACGTCCGCAGTCGAGAGACGGTTTTGGGAACGCAACACCACGCGCTGCCCACCGTTCAACATTGAACGATCTACAAGCAGCAGACCCGCTCCTCCGAGAATCCGGCGCCACTTCGTCACTTGCCTGGGCGTCTATTTTTCTCTTTTCCTCGAAACCGTATTGGGGACTCCTCAGCGGCTGTCCTATCAGGTTCTGGAGCCCGCCGGCCTGACCCAACACCCTTGTCAGTTGTGCGCCCTCTCATTGCTTCCCCGGTGTACCCATCCCACCCGCTAACATGCCATGCAGAGTCGCCCACTACCCAACGAGGTCAAATTATATCCTCCTCCGAGGGTCAGCGCCAGCAGCCAGCGCCAACTCAAAACCACTCTCATCCCCGGCGACATCCATCTTTGGATCCTTTCATCTTTTTTCGACAGCTGGTCTCTCACTCCTATTCTCAACTTGGAAACGAAGTGCCTCACCCGTACTTGCTGCTTGCCCCGCTGGATCTATTCTGGCAGGAAAAAAGGGCCTTTGTTCCATATAAGTCTTGCCCCTTTCGCATAAAGAAGAAGTCCGGACTTCTTCTGCGCTTGAGTTTTCTTTGACCGTGTCGGTATCACTGTCGTCGTCGTCGTCGTCGTCAACACAACACACAACACAACTGGTCGCCATGTCGTTCAGCGACGAGAAGAAGCGGCCAGCGGCCCTATCCCTCACTCCAGCCCGGTCGGGCTCAACCGACTCGTCGTCGTCTACGTCGTCTCTCAAGCACCCGAGGACGCCACGCTTTGCCGAAGCCACCACAGTCCACTCGCCCATCGAGGAGAAGGGGAGGAAGATGTGGGGGGACGACAAGCACTACGAGGCTCAGGCGCAACCAGCCGACATTGGGTTCGGCTACATCAACAACAACAGGGAATCTGTCGCCATGCCCATGACGCCGAGGTCGCCGCTTAAGAGCGCCATGAAGGTGCCTGGGACGCCCGCGAGGAAGTTCGACAACCCTCTCAGCCCGACATTCCGCGAGGAGCAGGTCTTGGAGAAGAGGGAACTGGCAACCGAGAAGCAGCAAGCGAAGGACCTGGTACGAACACAATGCCGGCCATCCTCCCCCTAGCAGAACCTCGTCTATCGAGAGATGTGCTAACTAGCGCCCACAGAAAATCAAAACAAGAGTGCGGATGGCCAAGTTTGCGCTCCGCGGCGTGAACTTCAGCTGCAGTCTGATCATCCTGTCTATGCTCTCCACTACCTTTGCCATCTTCAACGCTACCAAGGCACTCCCTAACCAGAGCGGCTTCGCGTCCTGGTCCAAGGGCACCAACCCCTGGCCACAAATCCTCATCCTGTCGCTCGCTTGTGTCTCGCTCTGCATCTGCATCGGTGTCTTCGTCGCCTACTGCCGTGGTGGTCATCAACGCGCCGAGAAGGTTAGCGTCTACTACACGCTCTTCGCCGTCGGCTGGTTCACCACGAGCATGATTCTATGGGCCGTCGCCGCTGGCATCTTCCAGAGCGCCAAGAACAACAGCAACAATCAGGACATGTGGGGGTGGTCTTGCGTGCAGAACCATCGCTCTGATCTGTTCGACAGCAAGGTTGACTACGCTCTTCTGTGCCGCCTTCAGGTATGCTCTCCCTCCCCTCTTTCGCTCACTTTCCACAGCACGATCAGAGACTTACATCCTCACTTCACAGAACTGGACTATGATCTGCATCATCATCGAGGTCGTCATCGAGGTCATCTGCATCACGCTCTACAGCATCGTCTTCTGGCGCTACTACACCAAGCGCAAGCTCCACAAGTCGATGGACCTGAGGGACAAGGCCCGCTCCGACTTGTACCTCGCCCAACTCCGCACCCAGTCGGCTCCCAACACGCCCGGCTTCGGCCCCAAGTCTCCCGCGTTCTCGCAGTACGCCATGAGCCCGCGCTTCCCTCCGCAGACGTACCGGTCCCTGGGCGACATCGAGGAGGCCTCCCCCTTCACCCCCGGTGGCCGCACGATGCCCGAACCCCAGTCGTCCTTCGCCGCGTCCACCAACGCCGCCCCGGCCAAGCCCTTCAAGCTCCAGGCTCCCCCCACCAAGGCGCCCTCGGCGACGCCCAAGCTCGGCCAAAGCGGCTTCGGTAGCGAGAGCTCATCGCCCGTGGACGCCCCCGTCGCACCCGGCGAGACGCGGTACGAGTCTGTTCCGATCCCTGGAGCGTACGCCGATGCGGCGGTGAAGAGCCCCCCTCCCACCAAGACGAGTTTCAGGTAAAAAAAAAACCGAAAACCAAGAGAAAAAAAAGTTTTAAAAGATGAAAAACAAAATACGAACCGTCTTCGTGGTGGTGTGAGGCGGTGTTGTCCTCCCAACAACCAGGAGTCGTTCGGAACCCTTTCGTGTCCATCCTTCTTCTTACAAGCCATTTTCTTTTCTCAACTTTCCTTTGTCCAGTCGAGCTGAGCGCTTTCGACCTCTTGGCCTTCCTATTTTATTTCCAATATCTTTTTTTTTCCCCTCCTACTCCCGATTTCTTATATACCAATACGGCGTTCTTTTGGAGAGAGAGACTCAGACCGAAGCTTTCGCGAAACACACATGCACGAACTCGTGGGAGGCGAATGAGGGGATTTCAAATCTTTACAATCTAATGCAAGCTTGGAACGGCGAGACGACGAATTTTCGATGTACATTAAGGAGGTGGCAGTCTGAGTGCGCTGGGGCCGACGTGTTGGTAGAACCACAGACGACGTAAATAGATGATGCCTTCAGATCGAACCTTCAGTGCTCTCGCTCGTGTGTGTGACTTGATTGCTCGTATTCCTGCTTTATCTCTCTACCTACGCCGCTCTTACCGACCCTCCTTGGTCTTCAGGCCCGGTGATAGCCACAATCTGATTCTGAACATGCCCTACGAAAACGGCCTCCTGGAAGTTAGTCGTTAGATGGTGGGCCAGGTACAGGCTAACCATCCGTTAAGAATAGGCTCAGTAGAGGGGTGCGAAGTTGATGTCCAGTTAGCAGTTGGATGCACTCCAAGAGCTGGAGATGCTGTTGTCCAGCATCTAACTGAAGACAGGGGGAAGACAAGGGGATCGGGCACTGACCAAGAGCTGCTCCACATTCCGATCCGTCCCGGGGAATGGATCACTCTTAATTTTTACATCGTTTTTCTCACCAGACGCAACAGACACTTCAATATCACAAGAATAATCACATATTAAACGAACCTCACATCTCAGGTTTCAGAAGAAGAAAAAAAGAAGGGGCAGGACTCCCAGGCAGCTGGTCAGGAGGTCGTGACCGCCAGTCCTCAACAGTCCAGTCTCTGGGGGGTTCGATCATGCGTCCAATGGCTGCTCGTGCAGCTGCCACTGGCGGCGGCGCATCGACGCGGCGGTTCCTCCTGGGGTCACCCAGCATCATCCCGCAGGCTAGTAGCTGCTGGCGCCAACTGCCACGGGCACCTGTAGCACCTCTGTTGCAGCAGCAGAGCTTGAGGGCAGCAGCGCCCTTCTCGACATCGTCGTCGACGATTCTAGCCCCGGCCCTCCGACCGACGACGGCCCTAAGAGCAGCTTCAGGACGACGATCTTACAGTAGTAGTGGCTCGTCCTCGTCTTCGTCGTCGTCCCCTCCGCCGCCGCCACCACCAAAGAGCACCCCGATCAAGTTCTGGCCATTCTTCGCCGTTTTTGGCCTTTCGTTCGGTGCCTTCGTCCTGTTGGTCAACCAGAGGAATGGTGAGTCCCCCTAATTTTGCTTCAATTATTCAGACGACTGTCTTTTTTTATTATTCTCCCCAGGGTCTTGTTCGTCTTGCCCCTCGGCGCTACGGTCATTTCTCCCCTAACAAAAACCCAATTGGGTCGTTTTCTTTTCCCGTGGTGCTTTCTTGGTTCAATGTTTGCATTTTTGGTCACTGATTGTGGCATGGGCCATGGCATGTGGGAGAAGTCACAAATGACTCTCCAGCGCCGGCTTTTCACCGTTCATCCCGCTACGTCATGAGCGAGTGGTGGGACGGGGGGACAAGTGAGAATGAACTTGGAATGCACCAGATAGCGCCGCCGGCCCAGTGAGCAGGCCGGCCATCATCAGCCGCCAGAAAGCTCATCACACGCATCCTCACACAACCAACCCCTCCCTGTTGCTCCTTATTTCTCATTTTCCTTGCTTCAATCCTGGAAATTCCCCCTTTTCAATATTTCACTTCCCAATCTTGCCTCATCAAGCAGAGAGTGATCCGCAAAGGAGGGGCAAGAACAGTTACGCGCCCAGCATCATCCCATAATACCACCCTTTCCGAATAGCAATCCATACTTCTCTAAACTTAGCATCTCCAGAAATCTCTTGAAGGCACATTAACGAGCGACGTGTGGCTTGTTGTGGCGTGAAAAGAGTCGGAGATACTACCTGAGAGAAACTGGAGAGGAACGACAACTCCTTTCCTCAGACAACGGGCCCCACCAACCCTAACCGCTTCTCTCTCCGAATTCAGAAATGCCTGCCGTCGAAGCAGCCAAGAAGAAGGCGGATAGCGGCGGCCAGCTGCCGGCCCCCTCCAAATCGACCCCGACCTTTTCGCCCGACGACGTGACGGTGATCTTCGTCCTGGGCGGGCCCGGGGCCGGAAAGGGCACGCAGTGCGCGCGCCTGGTCAAGGAGTACGGCTTCTCGCACCTCTCGGCCGGCGACCTCCTGCGCGCCGAGCAGGACCGCCCCGGCTCCGAGTTCGGCGAGGTGATCAAGGACTGCATCCGCAACGGCACCATCGTGCCCATGGAGGTGACGGTCCAGCTCCTCGAGAACGCCATGACGGAGATCATCGAGAATAACAAAGGCGACAACAAAAAGAAGGCCGTCGCCAAGTTCCTCATCGACGGCTTCCCCCGCAAGATGGACCAGGCCCTCAAGTTCGAGGAGGCCGTCTGCCCGGCCCGGTTCGTGCTCTTCTACGACTGCCCGGAGAAGGTGATGGAGTTGCGCCTGCTGGAGCGCGGCAAGACCAGCGGCCGCGCCGACGACAACGAGGAGAGCATCCGCAAGCGCTTCCGCACCTTCGTCGAGACCAGCATGCCCGTCGTCGACCACTACGCCGCCGAGGGCCGCGTGATTAAGATCGACGCCACGCCGGCCCCCGAGGCTGTCGCCGCTCACACGCGCGAGGAGCTCTCGAGCCGGCTCGGTGGCGATCTTTGATCGGGAGGAGGAGGAGGAGGAGGAAGGGGAGGGAGTTCTTCTATTTCTCTTTGCTCTTTGATGCTGCTGGGGGTGCGTTGTTTCTTCACTCAGGATAGATGAGGCGGACAGGCGCATTCTTGCCCTGCTGCCGCTCAAAAATAGACATGTACGGCTTTTTATTTCCAGTTTGGTTTGGTTCGGCCATGGTCGGGGTTCCCGACTCGGTAGTTGTAGATTCTTCAGAGGCTTGTTTGGTTGCACTGAATTTCTCTTCTGCTTTCTCTCTTCCTTCTCTCTTCGCTCTCTCCCTTCCCTTGCACCTATCTTCGAAAGACCCAAGAGAGTCATCTATTCACACAAGACCCTAGAGAAAGAAAGCTTGCTCGCCATATTGGATTCATGGTGACATAGGCAGCCACAACGTAGACCAAGAGAAGCTTTGCTGCTCATCGCATTGCATCCCCTTTTCTTTCTCTGCAGAAATTCTAGCGTGATGCTTGCATATCTACCACCCTTGAAGACTAGCGGGCTCATTTTTTTGGTTCGTAAAATAATCATGCTCATATCCTCATCTTTAAACGCCCACCACCGGCCCTACCATTCAGCCACTCCACTACACGGTAACCGATAAGAAAGAGAAACCGTAAGTGGGGAGAAAAGACCCGAGACAGGACGAATAAAACAACCGGCCACAGCAGCGCCGAGGAAGAGAGGCTTCACACTTGGGACTGTAAAAGCAAGTGATAAAACACACAAGGTTGATCTAGCTGGTGAGGATACAGTCCCTCAGTCGTCGTTGTCATCACGACGATGTTGCTGCTGGCTTTGTTGGCCCCTCCCACCACGTCGCTGGCCACCACCACCACCACCACCACCGCCGCCGCCGCCGCCGCCGCCGCTACCGCCCTGCTGCTGCTGGCCGCTCGCCTCGGCCAGCTTGCGCTCCATCTCCTGCTGCGCGTTGGCCTGCTCCTTGCGGAGGGTGGTGAGCAGGCCGCCGACCGTCTTACGGGTCTTCTCGAGCGAGCTCAGCAGCTGGCGCCACTGCTTCTCGCCGAAGACGCGGTACTTCACCGAGTGGATGAGGAAGACCGACCGGTTCTGCGACAGCTTGCCCTCGACGAGCCCGGCGCGGATGACGTCGATAGCCCACATCTCCACGTCCGCGGCCGGGATCTGCAGGCTGCGGGCGATCTGGTCGTAGGCGATCTCGCGGGTCTGCGTCGAGGCCGCCGCGAGGGACGCGAAGGTCAGGAGGCGCATCTTGCGGTACAGCACGTCGTGGTCCAGCTTCTCCTGCTCGATGAAGCCGTCGTGCGCCTCCCTGAAGTCGTCGTAGTCGTCCAGGTCCTGCTCGCCGAAGATGGAGAGCAGCTCATAGTGCGTCGGGTGCGACTCGCTCAACGCCTGCACGGCGGGGAGGGGTCGCAGGTCCTCGAAGGAGAGCCGGGTCGGGGAGGAGATGGCCATGCGGAGGGCGCGGAGTGCGAGTTGTTGCGCCTCCTCTGAGGTGTACTCTTCGTGGTCGTCGGCGTCGAATGTGCGCAGTGCTGTGAGGAGATATTGGTATGCCTCCCTGTTTTACTCAGTTTCTGTTAGCCATTATTGCTCTGGCCGAACACTCCTTTCCTTTGTCTGTTTGCTTCTCTGAGGTAACAGGTATCAACGTACTCTTCTTCTCCAGCCGCATTCATGACGTCGACAATCTCCAGGTAAATCTTGCGATGATCCTCCTCGTCGAGATCCCACGTTTCCAACCATCGGGGCAGGTTCTTCAACGCGGCCTTTAGGTGATCGGAAATAGGCAGGTTGTGGATCTTGTAGAACCGGATAGTCTGAACCAAGACGTTGAAACGTACGGGGTCGCTGGGCTGGAGGAGGTTGAAAATGGTCGTGAGGGAAAAGAGCGCCATCTGGGGGCCGTTTTGGGGCGAGGTCGTGATGGGCTTCGTCAAGTTCTGGCAGATTATGGGCAGGTGGCGCTTGGGCTCCTCGGACCGGAGGACGAGGAACACGAGCATGTTGTACGCGCCGGTGAAGTCCTTTTCGGGAATCGAGTTCAGGAATATGGACGCCTTGACGAGCTTGCCGATAGCTTCCTCGTCCTTGCCATTCTCGAGCAACGGCGAGACCTCCTCGCCGATCTGCATGTAGTTGGCCATCTCCTGGATCAGCTCCGGGATGGTGCCGTCCACGAAGACCAGCTGGGGCCGGTAGGACCCTCCCATCTTGGCGAGGGCGCTTGCCTAGCGCAAAGAAGGCCGAAAGTGATGGGGAGGAAGGAAATGGTGATCGCGGGGGGTGCGGTCGGCCGTGGGAGCTGAGCGGGGTCGGAATTTGGACGGGCAATGCACGAAATTTTGCTCCAGTCGTGGGCAAATAATGGCAATTCGGCCTCGGAGATCGATCGAGGAAGCCGATCGGAGGGCGCTACGAGTGAATGAGTCAAAATCGCTTTTAGAGGTCAGTTGCGCCGTCGACGGTCTCAGTCTCCCGGCAGGCGCTGCTCTCCACCGTCGTCTCCCTTCTGGCGCGGCGACGATTTTGCAATAGAAAATGGCAGAAAATGGTGGGATGTCACGTGTATTACATGCCGTTTGATTGTGTTAACTGTGTTGAGACGGCCAAGCGAGGGCGGTGAAAAAGGTTTGTGGGAGGTCTCTTTCTGGCAAAATTCAGCTCTGCAGGAAGCTCCGGTGCCCCGCCATCGTAGCCATTGTTCCAAATCACATGAGCTATCAGATGACCCTTCTGCTGAGATCTTGAGTTCTCTCACAATACACAGACAAGGCATAGGCCAAAGCATGGGACCAAAGCGCGTTTCTTGGTGCCCGGTTGTTTGCTTTGACAATATTTCGCTGCAGAATCATCTACGGCAGTACGGTTGCGATTGCTTGCGATACTTTCGTTTCGACGAGGAAGGAACAAGTCCTCTATTCCGTTTCTTATAAGCTACTTGCCATCTTTGGACATTCCTTTATGCACTTGCACAAGGAAGCTACAGTCGCTCAAAAACTGCCCAAAGTGGCGATTAGTCTGAACAACCTGATGGATCTCTCCGGGGTCGTTGTGACTCACGCTTCTGCCTGTTGGGGACTTGGAACTAGGAAGTCTAGGGAGAATGAAACCGGTGTCGGGTTACCGACCAGACAGAAAACCGGTCGTTACTCCGTGGTAAAATCAACTGATGAGAAACAATAGGTCGATGACGGCATAACTGGTCTCTCAAACTTCAAATGTAGAAACATCGATGGTCATGCTTCCACAGAGGGACGAAATAACAATCCTAAGCCCATGTATCAGATGCGCACTTGTCTCAGGAGGTGGCTGTCAGCGTTGGATGTTGGGCCAGTTGCTCTGCAAACAGCCTGGCTTGGGGGGCATTCCAGTGGCTGAAAACTGCATCCCCCCTGCATCAGTCGCGGGATAGCGGTCGCATGGACCAGTCAGCAGGGACAGGTAGTGCTTGCGGTGGCATATAAGCCCTGCGGATCATTGATGGGCCGCCTGAGTCACCAATGATAACCCCCCGATCTTACTAGGGAAGGTGGGCTTTGGCCCCTATTCCCTGGCCAGCTGAACCCGTTTCCCTGCCATCAGTTCCTGCCAGCGCCCTTCAACAAGGCTGCTTCCCGTCGGAGCTCACCCGACTCCATTCACCCACCAGCATTGAGAGCTTCCTTCCAGGCGCGTCTCCAGGCCACACCACACGTCACGTCAAGCTGGAAGCCGCAACCACCAGGCCGAACTTGCCGGGGCAACCATCAGGCAACCACTTCCTCTAAAGTGTGCACTTGCTCATCAACTGGCACCTTCCAGTCATCAATTAGTACATAATTGTTCAAAAGCCATGGCGCCTCGTGAAGGAAGCCAATTAAAGAGGGCTCGGGTACGTCGTTTGTCATTTGTCACATCATAGTACAGAGCACACACAGGACCCGTTCCATCCGGGTCGAGTCCAGACGAAGTTCAGGCATCACGCCCAACATGGCAAAGAAACGACGGGTGAACCCACTTCAGCTTCTAACGGCTGTCTTCCAGCAGGGTTCTCCGGCCGAGGCAGAGCCGGAATCATTCAAGAAGCCCCGGCGCTCCGAGCGCATATCCTCCAAGCTTGGAGATGCGTCGGGCCAACAGCAGCAGCAGAAGGCGAAGACCCCCATCTCCACCAAGCACCACCTGCCGTCACCATTGACGCACTCGGCGACAATCGAGGCCGACGACGTCGCCTCGCAGACATTCAAGGAGGCCACCGCGACTCCTCCCGAGGGACGCCCTAGCCAGGTTGTCCACCGTGCAGGGCCAGACTCACCTCCCAACGACACCCAGGCGTTTCCATCACAGCCCGTCGACCCCAACGCGGCACTGTCCGACGAGGTGCAGGATGAGGTCAAGGAGGGCGTGTGGGGATACATATTTCCACTCGACACCAAGTATGGTGGCCGGTGTGTTGTGTTGAGGAAACGCGGCTCTTGTCCTCTGCCCGAGCAGAAGGATGGTGAGCCTTGCGACAAGAGCAAGAATGGTCTTCCATCAGGCGGTTATCTCATCGGTCGCCACCCTGAGTGTGGTAAGTAAAAACTCTCTGTTTCCACCGTCTCGTATATCCCATGCTAAGGCTAAAATTGTACCACAGACATCGTGGTGGACGACCCGAGTGTCTCAAACCGACACTGCCTAATTTTCACCGAGAACAAGGGTAACGACGTTGTTGCCGTGCTGGAGGACCTTTCGAGCAACGGCACGTTCGTCAACGAGGCGCTGGTCGGTCGCAACCAGCGTCGAGAGCTCAAGGAGCAGGACGAGATCGCGGTCCTAGACAAGGCGCGCTTCATCTTCCGCTACCCGAGGTCGCGATCCACCAGCGCCTTCGCACAGCAGTACACGCTGCTGGAAAAGCTGGGCAAGGGCCACTTCGCCGAGGTGTTTCTGTGCGTGGAGAAGTCGACGGGCCAGCGCTATGCCGTCAAGATCTTCTCCAAGACTCCCGGCATGGACAGCCCTTCTAAGACGGAGGGTCTGCAGCTCGAGATCGCGGTTCTGATGGGTGTCAGCCACCCCAACGTACTCTGCTTGAAGGACACGTTCAACGAGCGCAACGCCGTCTATCTGGTCCTTGAGCTGGCGCCTGAGGGCGAGCTGTTCAACCTGATTGTCATGAAGCAGAAGCTCACCGAGGCCGAGACTCGCAAGCTCTTCACGCAACTCTTCAACGGCGTCAAGTACCTGCATGACCGGAACATCGTGCATCGCGACATCAAGCCCGAGAATATTCTGCTTGTCGACAAGGACCTGCACGTCAAGCTTGCCGACTTTGGTTTGGCCAAGATTATCGGCGAGGAGTCCTTCACGACCACGCTGTGCGGCACTCCGAGCTACGTCGCACCCGAGATTCTCGCCGACAGCAGGAACCGCAAGTACACAAAGGCTGTCGACATCTGGTCGCTAGGCGTGGTGCTCTACATTTGCTTGTGTGGCTTCCCGCCCTTCTCGGACGAACTGACCTCCGACGCTTTCCCGTACACCCTGTCTCAGCAAATCAGGCGGGGCCTCTTCAACTACCCATCGCCGTACTGGGACTCGGTCGGCGACCCAGCTTGTAAGTTATCCCATCCTTCTTTCTCCCATATGGATTCTCCTACCTCTATCCACATTCTGTGCCAAATTAACATGACAATTCCCTACATCAGTGGAGTTGATCGACAAGATGCTCAAGGTCGAGCCAGACCGCCGCTACACGATCGACCAGTGCCTCAACGACCCGTGGATGACCCAGTCCGGCCCATCAGTCAACGATAGTACGGATGGTCTGGTCGGCGGCCTGGCGAGCCTCGGAGTCGGACGGCGCGGCATCGTCCGCGAGCGCACGCTTCTGAGCTCGATCAACACGGTGCAGGTGACGAAGAAGCAACAGGTGAAGGTGTCCGCGAAGAATCCCACGAAGCCCGGCGGACCGGCCGCTCAGAAGGAGGCCGGCCCTTCGGAGAACAGGAACCCGGACGAGTTCGCCAAGTTCGGTGGCAAGGGCGACCCGACCCTGTTCGGCAACGACTCGAACAGCAACTACCCGTCCGCCGACATCGCGGGGGCCAAGACCAAGGGGAAGGGCAAGGGCAAGCCCAAGGGCCGCTAAGGAGCTTTCATCATTCTGTGAGCGGAGAACGTTGTTGTGTTTGTCACCACTAGACGCGGTTGTTTGAACGTGTGCATTCGTTCAGCTGGCCGGTTCGCCCAAAATTTGGAGGTTATAATTATGGTATCGTTTTTCCACTGGCGTCGTCTTTCGACTACTATTCTTCATATTCTTACATATTCTTATCGCATCTAGGGTCTGTGTTTGTCTGGTTGAGTGTTGCCTGTCTCTCCTTAACAAGCCGGCGTTCATATATGGGAGAGGAGTTTTTATCATATTCGGTTGGGTCTTTGATGTCCGAGAAGGAGGAAGGAAGTGAGGGATGGATTTTTCATTTTTCATTTTTCATTTTTTCGACGGACAGAACGGGACCTGTATATTTAATGGATCTTGGTTGTGTGACCGGCGCTCTCTTTGTCCTTCGGAGACTTTGCGGAAGTGGATGAAGCTTGTCGGGGTTTGATGGCGAAAATGTGTATCGAGGGTCGGATGAGTTCGTCAGTACTAGGTATTTACTTACACCTACACTTATGAAGGTGCGTACCTAGGTATCTAGATATCTAGATGTCTACTTTCATCTCCAGACAGTGTTCTTTGGCAAGGCCCGAGGGTTGGTGAATTTGGCGTGAGGCGCCTTAGGGAACGATACGCGCCATTGTCTTGTGCGGTTGTATGTAGGTTTAAAGGTGCATGCGCCTAACGCTCCACCTCTGGGTTTCTCGATGTTGAGATACCTCTCCCTAGGTAGTAGATGAAGCATAGCCTTACCATTTCCCAAGAGAAAAAGAAAAGCGATATGAATGTGTCTTGCTCTCGGAAGTATCATGGGGCTGAAGGTAATTACTATTAGACCTGTGCGTCCACGACGACACGCGGGAAACCGTCCAGGTATGGCACATCAACAGAGAGCAGAAAACACAGATCCCCTCCATCCTAACACACGCCCATGCTCCCTTTACCTCCTCGCGCGGCACGTGTCTCTATCGATGTACGTACCGCTCTCCGTATGACAGAGACAACTAAATTCTCATCTCCTCTCGCTCCTAGCACAACCCACTGAAGTGCCCATCGCTATCCAATGGCGAAGTCTCGACTTCTTGCTCTCTCTCTCTCTCTCTCTCTCTCTCTCTCTCTCTCTCTCTCTCTCTCTCTCTCTCTCTCTCTCTCTCTCTCTCTCTCTCTCTCTCTCTCTCTCTCTCTCTCTCTCTCTCTCTCTCTCTCTCTCTCTCTCTCTCTCTCTCTCTCTCTCTCTCTCTCTCTCTCTCTCTCTCTCTCTCTCTCTCTCTCTCTCTCTCTCTCTCTCTCTCTCTCTCTCTCTCTCTCTCTCTCTCTCTCTCTCTCTCTCTCTCTCTCTCTCTCTCTCTCTCTCTCTCTCTCTCTCTCTCTCTCTCTCTCTCTCTCTCTCTCTCTCTCTCTCTCTCTCTCTCTCTCTCTCTCTCTCTCTCTCTCTCTCTCTCTCTCTCTCTCTCTCTCTCTCTCTCTCTCTCTCTCTCTCTCTCTCTCTCTCTCTCTCTCTCTCTCTCTCTCTCTCTCTCTCTCTCTCTCTCTCTCTCTCTCTCTCTCTCTCTCTCTCTCTCTCTCTCTCTCTCTCTCTCTCTCTCTCTCTCTCTCTCTCTCTCTCTCTCTCTCTCTCTCTCTCTCTCTCTCTCTCTCTCTCTCTCTCTCTCTCTCTCTCTCTCTCTCTCTCTCTCTCTCTCTCTCTCTCTCTCTCTCTCTCTCTCTCTCTCTCTCTCTCTCTCTCTCTCTCTCTCTCTCTCTCTCTCTCTCTCTCTCTCTCTCTCTCTCTCTCTCTCTCTCTCTCTCTCTCTCTCTCTCTCTCTCTCTCTCTCTCGATCATGAGTGCGATGAGATAACTCCGATGAGGAAAACCAAGCACCGTCCACATCGACCAAAAACGAAAATGCCAGAGTAGGGGGGATATCAACGAAGCTGGCGGAGACACTACCAGGAAGAAAACGGCAGGGTAAGAGAAAACCAGAGACAAAGTAATCCAAGAGATAAGGACTTGAAACGGTTTATAAGCAATAGCCGCTACGAAAGAAACGATATGCAACGGAAGCAGGAGAGAAAAACGGACGCGGGTAATTCGCCACACTATTCGTACCACACACAACACACAAACACACCATGACTATCGGGTTGAGATAAAGGGGAGAGGGAGAGAATCGAACAAACGACGTAGTAAGCTGGGGGAATCGCAAGACTGCAGTGAGTGTGTTTCTAACGGATCTTCGTTATCATCATGTGTCTTTCTCTTTTTCGGGTTCTTTTCTCCTTTGCGCAGACAGACAGACAGACAGACGGACAGACGGCCATGTCAAACCCAACCAGGACAAAAAGCAACCAAATAACCAAATTGTGCAGCACGCAGCCAGCCAGCCAAACCAAAAAAGTGTGCAACATCGCAGTAGCAAGCAGCGCCTCTCCACCACAGAAAACAACAGAAAACAACAGAAACCAAAGGGCGGCTGAGCCGAGGAGATACCCCCCGATCACGAGCAAAATAAGAAGAATAATAGATCACATGGCTTTCCCCCCTCTACCTGACAAGAAGGGATATTTCAAGACGAGGGGGAAGAAATGATGCAGTGGGAAAGAAGTGAGAAAAGGAAAAGAATATGAAAAATAGCACATAACAATATGAAGAGGCTGTTGTCAAGGTGCTTGATTCCAAGTAGTGCACAGGGACAGAGACAACAGGAAAGAAGTGGTTTGGTGGTGGTGATAGGTAGGGGGCGAGGGGCAGAAGAAGATAAAGGTAGACAGACATAACCAACGGAGTGTTCACACTTCCATCCCACTTCTCCCTCCTCCCTCCTCCCTCCTCCCTGTACGTCTTGAATATGCGAGACATCGGCGCCTTGCCTGCATTGTCCCTGCGATGTTGATGATAACGGTGTTCAAAAAATCAAGGATAACTCGCCCACCACCTCCACCCAGCAGGCCGTCGCCGTCTGCCGCTGCCGCCACCGCCACCGCCGCCGCCGCTGCCCACGCGGCCGAACCTGCACCTGCGCAGCCCCAAACCCAGGTTCAGGTCCAGGTCCAAGTTCAGATCCAGGTTCAGGCCCCCCAGACTCAGACCCACCAGGCCCTACCTCTCGGGTATGGGTGACTTGGCGAGCCTCCCTCCCGCGCTGGCCCGCTTGAGCAGGCGCGCCTCGCGCTCTCGCGCGATCTTATCCGCGGCGGCCGCGGCGGTGGCGGCGGGGGACGGAGAGGGCGCCGAGCTGCTAGTCATCATCATGGCCGGGGAGGAGCCGGCGCCGGCGGCAGCGCCAGCACCGACACCGAGGCCGACGCCACCACCACCACCACTACCATCTGGCGCGGTGCCGACCCCGCCCCCGCCTGCTGCCGCTGTTGCGGTGGTCGCCGCCAGGTGAGCAGCCGAGGCTGGACTCGGTGAAAGGCCCCCAAGTCCCCCTCCTGCTACCGCAGGGGCTCCGGGCGCCTTACGGCCGCGCTTGAGCTCGAGGTAGCGCTGTGCGCTCGGGCTGAGCGGGAAGGCGGGCATGGTGGCCGGGATCTCGGCGCCGTTCTGGATCAGCAGCTCCGCGACGGGGAACGGGGTGGGCTTCTCCGCATCGGCGGCGGCGGCGGCGACGGCGGCGGCGGCGAGGGTCAGGGGAGGGGGCGTGGCGGAGGGGGACGGCGCGGCCGGGTTCGCGGCGGCGAGGGCGAGAAAGACCGGGTGGGTGCCGCGCGACCGGTCGGCGATGTTCGGGTTGGCGCGCAGCGCGAGGGCGTAGATGACCTGCTGCACCTCGTTGCGCTTGACGGCGGCCAGCAGCGTCTCGTCGGCGGTGGCGTAGCGCGACAGCGTGGTCGAGATGGGCTCGACGTAGGCGCGGTCGACGTACTTGGCCGTGATGAACTTGAGGCGCTGCTCCCGGGAGGCGTGGGGCCCGGGCTTCAGGGACGGGTCCAGCTTGGCCTCCCACACCATGTTGGAGACGCGGTTGCCGACCAGCAGGAGCAGCTCGATGATGTCCGGCGTGAACGAGGTGGTGTCGAGCGTCAGGGACCGGATCTTGCTGATGTGGGTCCCCAGCGAGCGGTGGATGCCGCTGCACTCGATGCAGAGGATGATGGCCAGGTTGATCGACACCCACTCCACCTTGGAGCCGGACCCGCAGTCTGCGCACCACAGATTCCCCTGGTCGTTCTCGCGCAGCATCTGGAGCAGCTTGCCCGGCGCCTCCTCGTGGCTGCCACCGGACTCGCTGCGGTGGGGTCTTGACGCCCCGCCTCCGGGGCCGCCGCCACCCACGGTTATACGGCGGGTTGGGATCCCTGACGAATTCCCGGGGCTGTTGTTCGCGTGGCCGTGGCCAACCGAAGGGCTCTTGCCCGTGAGGATCGATCCGATATCCCGCCTGAAGCCAGGAGACTGGTCCGATGACGACTGTGCCGGCTTCTCCTTGAGCCCTCGGCCCTCAACGGCGCTCTGAAGGGCGTTGTTGATCGCGTTGATCCAGTTGTTCATGTCGTCCTCTGATGTCGCTTGGTACACGCGCTTGAACTGCGGAGTGATCACTTCGAAGCAGAATCTCCTCTCGGCGTTCCGAGCTTCTCGGACGGACGCCATTCGGAGGTCAATTGGATCCATGTGCAGATCGAGCTTTTGCTTCCAGTTGCTGTACTCTGAGAGCTTGCCCTGGTCGAGTACGATCCAGAATCTGATCGGGAACAGAAATGACGCTAACAGTCAGCACGAGCACACACCATTGGCATATAAATCAAGCCAGGGTAGGTAGAACATGAGAATATAAAACGGGTATAGAAAAGGAAAAAGGGAATTTCTTACTTGTGCCACGCCTGCTTGTTGAGGGCCGCGCGAGGGTCAACGTGGCCTCCTGGTCGGCTCAACGACCATAACAGGCCCTCCTTCCTCTGTGTGCCGTTCTTCTCGGCGATTGCCGCCTGGATGGGATCCCTCTCCTCCAGGTCGCGGATCCCCTTGAACTTGGAGGGCTGAGGCGGGCTGCTAATGCCCGCCTGACTCAGACTCCCAGGCGACCTGGAGAGATCGCCAACTGCGGTGCTGGCGGTGGACGTGCTGGTTGGGATCGAGCGCAGCTGCGAGCCAGTGCTGTCCGCCCTCCCCAGCTCGCTCTCAGAGTTCGTCGCTGTTCCGCCGTTGAGCGGAGACTGGGTGTTGACACTAGACCCAGCAGGCTGCTGCAGGGCGGGCTCGAGCTCCAGGGACAGCCCGTTGCTCTTTTCCAACACGCGCCGCTTCTCCTCTCGCTCGCGCCGTTGGTACTGATATTCCTTATCTGCTACTTGGACCTCGTTCGACAGCGCCTCCAGCTGCGGTAGCAGAGCGTCGACCTTCTTCGCGGTGGCGAGGAAGCTGCGGGTCTGCGCATCGGCGTACTTGGTTAGATGCGATAGGATCTCCTGATCCTTCCGGCCGCCAGACAGGTCCTGCATGAAAGACGAGTAGTCGAAGCGCTTCAGCTCGAAGTTGCGCCGCTTCCCCTGATACTTGGTGTCGCTTTCGGCGAGCTTCTTCGTCTTGACCGAGTCTGAGCGTTGGCCGAGGTACTTGCCGACGTAGGCGTAGTAGTCCTTGCTCTCCTCCTCGAAGTCGCGCTTCTTGGCCTCGGCCTGCTTGATGTCGAGCGTGTACAGCTTATTCATCGGCTCGATGATGATCCTCTGCAGGTTGGCCGCGTTCTGCCTCTCGTATGAAAGGATCTCACGCGCGATCTTGTCGAAGTAGTGGTCGAGCGCAGGCTGTACCGCGTTGGCGTTGGTGGCCGAAGCCTCCTTCAGGGCATCCGTGAAGGAGACGAAGGCTTCGTTGTACTCCGCCTGGGCCGCTTGCGCTTGCTCGGCCTTCTTGATTATGCGCTTCATCTGCGTGCGCATATTCCCCGTTTTCTGCTCCAGAGCCTTGATAGTGGCCCTAAAAACGGGCCCGTCGTCCGTCACGGCCACATCCTCCCCAGGTCGAGGGCAAGACACATCGACCTTGACAAGCTCAGCTGCTGACGCAATTTGGGGCGTTGGTGCAGCTGCAGGAGCTGGCTCGGTGACGATGGCTCTGGGCGAACTCGGCTCATCGGTGATATCCACGGCGCTGATCCTAGACTCGACAGACTGTGTCGACGCTACCCTGATCTTAGGAGGGGCGTGCAGGAGGAACTGTGGCGTGGGAGAGCTGGGTTGACTAAGGTAGCCTGAAGAGTCTAGCGCAGCGGACCGGTCAGTATGCCAAGCCAGGTCCGATATATCTCAGCCGCCTTAAGCAGCAGACGAATGGCAGACAGAAACCTACTAGCAACCCAGAAGGAGAAGCTCGCCAGGGTGACCAAGCGGTGACCTCTTTGGTCGTACTCGACAAACTATACAGACAGACGATAACAGGTCAGCAAGATCGTTCATGATGGCAGCATGCATATTCCATAACCCATTCGCATCGCCTTCAACCGCTTAGATCCATCCACACCCTCAACCATTCCGAATCGACGAGGTCATTCTTACGCTGCAGGAGTTCCGCCAGCCCCCACCCTTGTCCTCAGCATTTCTGGGGGGCTTCCACTTCCATGGCCACTCGAAGGACACGGACGGACTGCCGTCGGTGGCGTAGTGTGGGCCAACCAGCTCGACATTGGAGTTCTTGTGCAGGTTCGGATCGGCATGGAACTCTCTCGTTACGAGGTTCTCGACCTCCTTGGACGTGGAGGCGTAGACGAAGGTGAGGTTGTTGATGTAAGTATCGGTGACGGCAGTAGAGCCAGCGGCGCCGTCTGTAGCAGCCACCGGTGCGCCGGAGGAGGGGGGCAGCTGGTTTGAGGTCTGCCGAACTATGAAGGTAAAGGTGAAGACAAGTTCGTCGTCGTTGGCGAGCTTGAGGAGGAAGGTAGGGCCGGAATTAGGGAGTCCGGGTTCCGTGTCCTGGAGAGGGGGAAACGAGAGGGGGGTACGTCAGTTCACATCCAAACAGGGGTCGGCGCGACAGGCGCAGAGCTAGCTAAGGTATAGCTATGTGAGGAGGGCACGGCGGCGACTGAGACGGCCAACAGGGGGGCGGCAGGGTTGAGACGAACCAGGACAAAATCTACAGGCGCGTTGTCGCCGAGCGAGCGGCTCGCGGATACTCGAGTAGCGGGATACGCATTGGGAACGATATTGACGGAGGAACGCTTGCGGGGAGAAGATATGACGAGTGAGGAGAGCGATACTAGAAAGAACGGAGACACCCGCATGCAGCGTCAGCGTTGGCATCTGCGAGATCGATGGGGTCTCACACCAAGCGCAGCACAGAGAGTGACGTCGTCTTGGAAGGGGTCTTGAAGGGAGGAGCACTCACATCGATTCTGGTCCCGAAGATAGAGCGCAGCTGCCTCCTCAGGCCTGCTGGAGACGTTCCCCATTTCCAAGTCGAGTGGGCAACATTTAATGCCCTTGGAAGACGGCCTGGAGCAACCTGCGAGGTGCCGCTATGGAGAGGAAGCGATGGAGAGCGAACAGGTAGGCGGGAACGAGGAACGAGGGGCGTGGAGGAGGTCGTCGTGTGTTGATGTGCTCCAGTCGGTTGCTTGGTTGGCAGGCAGGCCGACAGATAGGCGAGTATGGGATAGGGGAATAGGCGTACGGATGCGAGTCGCTCGCTGTATGTGGAATGCGGGACTTTGGCACTGCTCTGCTGCACTCAACTTGAACGGAAGAATCGTTCGCAACGGCATGGAGTGCTGAAATGCTGGTGGTGGATAGTGGGACTGTGGCCCGGCTGTTGCTTTTGCGGCGGGGTCGCTCCGGCCAAGAACCGCAAGCGGCGGCCCCTGAGAGTCGCACCCACACTACCGCTGGAACACACTAATAACTAACGTCCGCGGTCCACAGCAACTCGGAGCAGCTACTATTGTCGGGTGGACTCGACCACACCCCTCGGCGTAACTTTTATTAGTCGGCCGAAAATAAGAAGAGAGAAAAAAAAAGGGAACTCGTGACGCGAGAAAGATTTGGAGGTATGGGACGAGAAGGGATGCTCTGCGTCTGCTATGTTGGTTGCTCTCTTGAAACTGTAAACGTTCAATGTTCTCCAAAGCCTTTCGAACAAAAAGTTGACCGTGAGCAATCCAGGAGCAATTCAGGAATGTCAAGGCAGGCCTCGTAAACATCTGCGGTCCTTCAACCCTAACGGTATCCGATTACGCAGCCAAACTTGGCAGGTAGGTGGTAGTTGTAGGCACTCAGGGGAGGAGCCCAGCAGCTGTGGACCTGCCAGTGAGGATGGTGTTGTTCACTCGTATTAGTGAGGGGGTACAACCACCTAGGTGGTAGATATAGGCCACTGACAAGTCAAAACGCAGAAGAATAAGAAGAATAAGAGTGAGATGGCGTCTGGCCACCTGATGTTGATGTGAACCTGAGTTAGTGTGTGTGCGTGTGTGAGTGTGGCTAGGATATACGACGACCTTAGGTAAAATACGGGTGAGCAGTGACTTGATGATGACGGATTCCTTTGATGGCCAGTGATGGTCAGTAATGGAGTCACAAGTCGCGACGGCGTGCTGCTGCGCCATCGCACGAATGACTTCCAAATTCCATGGCTTCCGATGCCTCATCCTCCGCATTCCTCGACCCTCGGCCGGGCGATCTGCTTCCCTCCTCGCTCGCATGGATCTAACGAACAGCAAGGTCCCGTGCCGTCCTCGGAAGGCGTTGGCAGCCCACCTCATTACCTGGCCTCCTATGTTTAGACCTACCTGACAGTTGAGGATTTCTTGCATCAGCTGTACAACGCCTGGCCTGGTAATTTGTGCGGTCACTCTGGTCACTGAGGTGTGCGGCGAGGTATCACTTTCTGAAGGCCCCTTCCAGGTTGTGGGTGGAGATGAGATGGTCCAGCATAGACCAACATGCGAGGCTAGTCCGATTTTTATTTTCTGGATGCTCCCAAGACTCCTTGTGTCGCTTCTGTCGCTTCTGTCGCTTCTGTTGCTGTCGTCCTGGACCTCCTGTCTGTCTCGGATTCTGCAAGCGTCGTCGTGACAAGCACGCGACAAGTTACTAGGATTCAACGTCGAGATGAAGCCTCGAAAACCGTCCATCCGTCCGTCCACCCGTCCATCCTGTTCCGTGCGAGGCCCTAGCAAGCCGGGAGTGGTGACGTCTCGCCGCTTGGTTTCGACCAGAAACCAACTTGAAGACGGATTTGCCACGTGATGATAGCAAGCCACAGGCCAACTTGGGCACCTCGTACAAGACAAATGGACGCACGAAACACGAAGTAGCACACGAACAACAATACAATACTGTGAACACGGAGCATTGAGCTCTGGGCCTGTTGGCAGGGAACTCGACAGGGCGGAGGCGGAGGCGACAGTGAGCGTTTCGAGGTGTGGCGTTTGGGCAGGCCAACAAACAAGCAAGGAGTTCCAGCGCTTCACGCCCAGCATTGAGGGGTCACCCCAATAGCATGATGCACGAAGCATTGAGCCCACTATCACTGCTACTGCTCAGTGCTGCAGCGCTCGCTGCAAACAGCCACTAGACGCTGAGAATGTTCCCCTACCAGCATCGATTGCCGCAGGAGATGGCTGTGCGACACCATGTCTGAGCCACTAGCGCACGACCCACCGACCCCCCCATTTGCTCAGATGACGTTGATGACGGCGGCGACGAACCCAAATCATCGTGCTATTGCCCATTCTCCAACACCACAACCTCAAAAATACTGCACTGCTCTTCGTGTCCCTGCTGCCCGTTATCAAATGCTGCGGGGTGTCACAGCTGTCTCTGACTAGCTTGTACTCTTGTGCTCATTCTCAAGCGTTATTCCCATGTCAATCCCACCCTGACGGGTCTGCATCGGGCAGCCAATAAACCAAGGCCCCAGCAATCGTCTGCGAGGTTGTCCAGCTTCGCTCGACCGACCAACCCCGCCGCTGACCTCCCTGGGCCGCCCTGTGGCAGGACACCCGCGCCCGGCTGCCGGATTAAGGTTAAAAAAGGAGGGAGGAAAGTCAGGAGACGAAGAAGAAGAGGAATATAGAAGGTGGGAAAAAGAAGGGAAATCGAGGCGGATTTCAAGTAATAGACAATGTCTTCGGCGTCCACTAGGTCCTGGAAGCCAAGTCGACGCCTCAAGAGCCTCCAGGATGGGAGGACCCGAGCCAGCTCACGGGGTGCCCAGCTCTCTCTGATGAGCCCCGACGAATCGTACAGCTACGCTCTCCGGATCGCCTACCTGCACTATCTGCTCCAACCCAAGAAGAAGCGAAAGGAGTATGTCAAGGTTGCGCGGCCGCCGCCCCGCGCCCACACGTCGAGTATCGGCGACCTGATGAAGGATCTCACCGGGGCCGCGGGAAGCTCCAGCTCCAATGTCAAGCTGCCACACAGCTTCCGCGGCGCGCTCGAGAAGAGGATGGAAGGCGTGCTGAGGGGCATCGAGAAGATGCAGGGCTTCAACGATGCTGCGGTCAAACGCACCTTCGGTGAGGCGTACACGGCCTTCACAGCCCAGGACTTTCGCAAGACCATCGACAAGGACCGCAAACTCGAGCCGCTCATCCTCATCTTCTATACCGCCGCGAGCAAAGCCCAGGGTCGCGCGAAGGCCCCGGACGACCACTCCTGGAAGGTGTTGGTCGACCGCCATCTCGCCCTGTTCGTAAGGCTCGTCATCGCCATTCTCCGGGACCACGGCAGCGACCGCGAGAAGCCCGAGCTGATGTCGCGGCTGGCGACCCTCGAGAAGAAGCTGCTCACCAACGACCAGGACCTGTACCTGGACACCGGCCAGGAGGGCGAACACAAAACCATCGAGGTGGAGATACCGTTGACGCACGAGGTCCGCGATATGCCTATGGTGCTATTCGTCGCCTCCGTGTTCGCGAGGGAGCCCTCCTCCGTTCAGGGCGATATCGACGCGGGCCGCCCGCTCTGGACGGAGGAGAACGCCCTGAAGGACCTGAAGTCGTACCAGCACCGGCTGAACTCGAACATGCACGGCGCCCTACGGAGACAGGACTTCGACGTGGACGATTCGTTTGAGGAGTTCAAGAAGGCCGAAGGCCCTCTTCTGTCGCAGATGATGCTCGATATCCTCACAGCCCGGCCAGAGCTTGCCAAGACCTCGACTGGCGGAGCAGAAAAACCGCTGCCAGTTCGCCCAACTTCGATGTACGGGGAGGACCAGGCGTACGCAGACCTGAGTCGCATGATCTCAAGCCCAGACTCCACTTCCAACCCCTTCAGTTTCGACGGCACTCTCAGCCTTGGTTCACTGTCAATGGACGACACGGCGAGCATCAGGGCCGTAGATGAGGCAAGCTACACCTTCATTCCGCCGGATCCCCGAGCGTGCTACAAGCAGATTGTGCAACAGACCATCGCATATGACATCATCAACCGCGACCCATCCTCGCCCTGTCCGCTGCTCTCCTCGCAGTCCGAAGCTTTCCTGGCCGAGCTGGCGGTTCACTGGCGGCTCCCCCAGCAAACGCGGTACATCGCGTTCCTGGAGGTGGCTTCCCAGAAGTTCCTTGATAAGGAACTCACAATCGAAGAGCTGAGCTCGACTTTCGATCTGGTCAAGGAGGTAGCGCCAGACGCGAAGAAGCCGCCTCACATCCAGTTCTATTCCAGCCGCCTCGTCGATATTGACCGAAGCAAGTGGACGATGCACGACTTGTCGGCATACCAGCACGTGCTATACAGACTCAACGATGCCTTGCTGCGCGACGTCCTCGAGCTGCTATCGAGGTGCTATGAGCCCAAGCCGCCGTCGATAGCTGCTGTGTTGATGTTCCTCATGAACAACATCCACAACGACGATGCTTTCTCGCAGAAGCCTGAGGACGCGGATGAGTACACAGAAGTGCTCACGGATAACCTTAAACAGGCGGCTATGGATGTCTACCGGGCATATCTGGATGAGGAGCTCCCTCAGAGCCAGGAGGACTGGAACTTTCTTCACGTGGTCAAGCTTGGGCAGAAGGTGGTCGCTCTCAGCGAGAAGGTGCAGAAGCGGTATCGCAAGAACCCGCAGGTCATGGGTGTCTCCCCCCACGGCGTGCTCGTTGAGACTATGTTCCCGGTCTTCGAGGATGATGCCAAGGCCATCATCGAACGCATCCTGCAGGTGGCCAGGGATCGGGACTCTGAGGTGCACCTCCAAGACGGCTTCGACCTGTACCAAGAACTCGTCGAGATCCGGAAAATCCATGTGTCGTCGCTGCCCGAAAAGCCGTTCTCGTTTTCCGTGGAGGACCTGCTGGAGGAATTCGTGTGGCGGTATCTGAAGAATGCCGAATCTCGCATGGAGGAGTTCGTCGACAACGCGGTCAAGCAGGACCCGTTCCAGGTGAGGTCGAAGAACCCGGAAGGGGTTGCATCAGACGTGGAGCGCCACAGCGTATCTATCCTGGACATATTCACACTGTTCAACCAATCCGTTGAACAGATCTACAACCTCCAGTGGGATAACGACGTCCACCACGCGCGGTTCATGACGGCACTTTCCAGAGCCATCGCGGCTGGCATCGGGCGCTACTGCGAAGTTGTCGAGCAGAAGTTCTCCAAGGAGATGGACCGGCCTACTGCGCAGGAAATCGCTGCAGCCTCCCAGACGACCCAGGAGCGATTCATGCAGTACGCCAAGGACGCTCTCAGCACAAAGGAGAAGGTTGAACCCTTCCAGTTCTACCGGGAGGTGAGTCAACGCGCTGCCTTGCATCGCTCTGGTTTATCGGTAAGATCACAGCGAGCAAAATGCTAACCTGGAACGAATCCCTGCCATCCAAACAGTCGTTCGTTAAACTGAACAACATCGAGTATGCCATGCAAGCTCTGGACAAACTGGAGAAGATGGTCAACGTCGACGGTTGCGCCGATGTGATCCGCAGGGCCGGCGTGCCCGCACTGCCCAACGCCCGGGCCTCCAAGTTCGTGTTTACCATCAAGATTGTGGAGGCTGAGGATCTCAAGGTTTGCGACGCCAACGGGACTAGTGACCCGTACGTTGTACTTTGCGACGAGTATCAGAAGCGCCTCGCCAAGACGCGTATTGTGATGCGGAACCTCAATCCTCGGTGGGACGAGTCGGTCGACATCGACGTGCAGGGTCCCCTTAACCTCATTGCCACCATCTGGGACTACGACACCTTCGGCGATCACGACTTCGTTGGGCGGACGTCGCTGAAGCTGGATCCCAAGCACTTCAGCGACTACCTTCCTCGCGAGTTCTGGCTTGACCTCGACACTCAGGGGAGGCTGCTCCTGAGGGTCAGCATGGAGGGCGAGCGGGACGACATCCAGTTCTACTTCGGAAAGGCGTTCAGGCACTTGAAGCGCACGGAACGAGACATGGTGCGGAAGGTGACCGAAAAGGTGAGCATCTGTTCCAGCGTCTCTCCCAACTCATTCCTATCGGCTGTTTCTCAGCCAAGCTCGCTTGATCCCTGAACATCGGACCGCACTAACATGGTTGGCGACAACGTACAGCTTATCACGCACATCAACACGTCTCTGTCACACGACGCACTGAAGAGTCTCCTGAGCCGAGGCATCGCCTCATCCGTGGCGTCCCTTTGGCAGAAACGCACATCAAAACTGGCACCGCTGACGCAGGCTGACATCGAAAACGCGCTCAAGTCGCTGTTCACCTACTTCGATGAGAACTTCGCAATCATGAAGCAAACGCTGACGGACGCGACTATGCTGGCGGTCATGACCCGGCTCTGGAAAGAGGTGCTCATGGCGATTGAGGGCCTGCTCGTGCCACCATTGTCGGACAAACCATCGATTCAGAAGCCCCTCACACAGACGGAATTGGATGTTGTGTATAAGTGGTTGCAGCTTCTGTTCGACTTCTTCCACGCCAAGGATGACCAAGGCGAGGTTCTAGGCGTTCCCGCCGACATCCTGAAGTCTCCAAAGTGGCACGAGCTCGCGTCGCTCAACTTCTTCTACTTCGACACCACCGACAACCTGATCCGGACTTCTGAGCGCATGGTGGCCGCCACGGCCCAGCGCGCCCAGCAGCAGCTTCAGGCCGCTAACGCTGCCAGCGGTAGCAACAGCCACCGGCTCTCGGCACCCGCGTCTCTCATGGGGCCCTCGCTGGCGCCGAGCGTGGGCGCCGGCCCGGCGTTCGCGAGCATGGGCACCATCCGGAGGGGGAAGAGTATCATGATGAGCCGCAACCTAGGCACGATGCGGAAGGCTAAGGAGGAAAAGCGGCGCGAGGCCCAGGCGGATCCCTCGGACGATATGATCCTCCGCATCCTGCGCATGCGGCCCGAGGCCGCCGGCTACCTGAAGGAGAGGCACCGGCAGAAGGAGCGCATGGCCGCCCACCAGGCCGCCGCGATGATCGTCCGTCAGAGCGTCCACCAGGGACGGAACTCCGGAGGCGGCGGTGGGTCGCCGGCATTCGGAGGTGCTCAGTACGCCCGGAACAACCTGCCCAGGAGATAGTTCTACCAGGACGGTGGTGGTCCGGGGCGTCGACGGTCCGCGGGAGAGAGATCAGAACGGTCAAGAGAAGCAAGCGAAGAAGTGAAAGGAGGAATAAAGAGAAGAAGTGGAGAGCGGGGAACCATCTAAGAAGCAGAACAAGAAGAAGAAGAGTAAAGGAAAAGAGAGAGAAAGAGACAGCAAACGCCAAGAAACTTTCGATCACGCCTATAGTCCAAGTCAGAGAGAGTATCGGGGGTAGGTAAGGTAGGTATGAACGAAGTGCGGTGTTGGGTACCGATACCCCCAGACCATGTTAGTTGAAACTGCGTTTTCGCAGAGAGATATCAGATTTTATAAGGAGCATGCAGGACTGCCTGTACATATGGGAAGGATTGAGCATAGCAAATACTCAGAACCGAACGGGGATGTCTCTTCAACATACCTACCTAATTAATGGGCCGGTCAGTGTTGGCGATATGTCGTATAGGTCGGGGACTGCAAGCCTGACTAATAGTCGCTGTTTTTAATATTTTCAACATTAGCATCCTATGTTCTTTCTTATACCGCATACTCGGGAGAGAAGTGCGGCTCCAGTTTACGGGCAGTTGGGCAGGTTCAGGATGTCCGAAAATTCAGGGGTTGCAAGCCACAGTGCGGTTGAGGCTGGTGTAACCCTTACCTAGAAGGCTAGATCCCAGTGCAATTTCACGAATAAATCGCCGAGATTTTGATGGAAGCAAACAAGAACAACCTCTTTTCAACAGACTTCATGTTCGTTTGAGTTATTCTTGGATATCCCTGTCTTGGAAAAAGAAACTAGAAACTACCTATCCACTTTCTCAGTTGCTATCAGTCTCCCTCACGCAAGCCGAGACTAGACTACCGTTCCTGTTGCCCGAGGACGGAGCTGCGTTAGATCGATCGGCCGACCGGAGTCAGTCCGGGTAGAGAGAGAGCTTTCGGCTCGGGCACAACACACTCGCGTTTGCTACGGCAGTTCATCCTTGGCACATCCCAGACACACACGACAGACACGGTGCTTGTCACCGTCTGTGCTAAAAAGGGAAGGCACTCCTTCACCATTCGTCATCCCGTGAAGTAGAATTTCCTATCGCCTGCATGCCGCCGCTATCTGCTCAAAGCATTTTAGGCCGACGAGCCAGCTCAGGTCTCGTATTCAGGTCACTTCCGTTTGCTTCCAGCTGTCTCCCTGCTGTTGACACGGGACGACTGTGCTACTACCCCCATCTGCCGCGGCGCTGCCTGGCCAATCAGGCACAAACATTCAAAGTGGCGTCACAGAATAAGGGCAGATTGCGTGCCCCTCCACTAGCACCCCAAGAAGCTGTGGTTGCCCCTCCTTCAGGTCCAGTTTCTGCACCACATACATCAATAACACCGACACATCGCCAAAACCGCAGCAGCTATCTGTTGTCTCGCCAGCGATCCACAGCAGCAGCAGCGAGTATTCCTTCCCTCCGTACAGCACAGATAGCTCGACATCTCTCATCATCGAGCTACCGTCCTCACCCCGCAACCACAATGGCCCCTTACAGCGTCCGCAAGGTGGCGGCGCCCAACACGCTTGAGCACCGTGTGTACATCGAGAAGGATGGCGTTCCGATCTCGCCCTTCCACGACATCCCCCTGTTCGCCAACCAGGAGCAGACCATCTTGAACATGGTTGTCGAGATTCCCCGCTGGACCAATGCCAAGCTCGAGGTTTGTGATTTTCATTTTCCTCTCCTTGCTCGGTGGGAGCCGTCAATTGCGGAATATCATCATTAGTACGAACTGTCGGTTGGGACCAACAGACGCTAAAAATAAACCACGCAGATCTCCAAGGACGAGCTCCTCAACCCCATTAAGCAGGACGTCAAGAAGGGCAAGCTCCGATATGTGCGCAACTGCTTCCCGCACAAGGGCTACCTGTGGAACTACGGTGCCTTCCCACAGGTATGATCTATCTAGCCATCTAGCTAGCCTGCCAGAAACATTACTCTGCGATCCCGGCGCCAAGCAAAGATACAATCTGACGGCTAGCTCTACGGTGCTCAACTCAAGACATGGGAGGACCCCAACAGCATCCACCCCGAGACCAAGGCCAAGGGCGACAACGACCCTCTCGACGTCTGCGAGATCGGCGAGCTGGTCGGCTACGTCGGCCAGATCAAGCAGGTCAAGGTCCTGGGCGTCATGGCCCTGCTGGACGAGGAGGAGACCGACTGGAAGGTCATCGTCATCGACGTGAACGACCCGCTGGCCTCCAAGCTCAACGACGTCGAGGACGTCGAGCGCCATCTGCCGGGCCTCCTGCGCGCCACCAACGAGTGGTTCCGCATCTACAAGATCCCGGACGGGAAGCCCGAGAACCAGTTCGCCTTCACTGGCGAGTGCAAGAACAAGAAGTATGGCTCTCTCTCTTCTTCACTCACTCACTCACCCTGTTCCCCCTCGCACATCCAGACAGACATCGGTATGGGGGATGTGCAGTAGGTACCTAGGTAGTCTTTTCTGGTATCTTTTGCTGACTTATATCTGTCCTGACATAAAGGTACGCCATGGACGTGATCCGCGAGTGCGCCGAGGCCTGGGAGAAGCTCATCACCGGCAAGACCCCTCCCGGCAACATCTCGACCACCAACCTGGCCGTCGGTAACTCGCCGAGCCGCATCTCGTCCGACCAGCTGCCACCCCTGCCGGGCAACGAGAACCTGCCCCCGGCGCCGATCGACGCCTCGATAGACAAGTGGTTCTTCATCAGCGGAGCCTCGGCCTGACTGCCCAGTGATCCGCCGGCGGGACCTCGACTATAGTCTAGTGTTTTTCGGTGTGATTTAGGGAGAGAGGGAGATGGGGGGAGACGAGGGAGGGATGGTGATGGAGGGAAATAAATGTGGGATTGAGAGCACTTCAAAAAAGAGATAAAAGTGGCGACGGAGTGGCGTTGATCTTCGTATGCTCTCAGTGGATTGGGTCTTTGCATGCCCATTCCTCCCTTGATCGGGACATCTACTAGAAGAAAATAGGGGGAAATTCCACGAAGAAACACGAGAATCATAGGCCGATGCGCTGTTGCATATATCGCACTGCCTTCTTTAACCTACTAGTGAGGGCTGTTGGGTTATAAAGGCTAAGCTCATAAACTCCTCACGAGGTAGATAGATATAGGTGCACGATTGCATGTGAGAAGATCTAGCAGCAACCAATGCTTCGCACCTCGCACCGTTCCCCAGAAAGCGCCCATCTCTCATATGCTCCCATCGCCCTGTGGTATATAAGTCGTCCCGTCTCAGTCGGTATCGTACACGTCCATATATGTACAAATGTCTCCTCTGGTCTCTTTCCTTGCTCCTCCCGAATGGTCTGTCCGTTCGGGCAAAAAGTTCGAAGTAGGCCATGCAAGTTCTCGTTTTCATCTAATCTGCTCGCTCGCTCGTTTATTCCGTGAGATCTGCTTGTTTTTGTAGCACGCGGCAATGGCGGTTCACTTCTTCCATCACGCCCTTGATCCCGAGCTTTTCGCAGTCGAAATTCATCTCCTTGCCGTCCTCTGCAAAAATCATTGTTGTTTGAACAACCAGATCAGCCAACCAGCCAAGCCAGCCTCTAGGTACCTAGGTAGCTACCGAAAGAAGAAGAAAAAACACAATTGGTGTCGGCAAAAGTAGGGCAAGTAGAGAAGAAATATGGGCGGATAGAGAGGGCGGAGAAAAGAAAAACGTACTGAACTTGACCACCAGCGAGCTCGGCTCCGTGGAAGCTCTCGGAAGCAGCGTGGTCTCGATGTTCATGCCGGATGCGCGAGCGTCTGGCGGCAGGTTCACGAGGAAGAGCCGCGCCGCCTTGGACCCGGCGGAGAAGGGGTTGAACCGCGTGGTCACCTGGCTGACGAATCGATTCATCTTTTTATGTTGTCTTCGGTTCTGGGGTTGGGAGCGGCCGAGAGGGGTTTGTCGACAAGACCAGTCTGAACTGGTTTATTGCCCCGTCGCGGTCATCAAAGTTTGGTTTGGTCGGGCGGGAACTACCGTCATCACCCCTGTCGGTGCCAAGTGCCGGCCATTCATTTTGCCGAGCCAACCCCGCCTCATCACAGCTGTGACTTTCCTAGGTACCTATTTCGGACGAGATCCTTGGCCTCCGTCGCCGACGACATCGTGCAAATCGACCGTTAATTCTCTCGTCTGTGGGCTGCAAGCTAGGTACATGATGTGACCTGCCTTGACCTCTCCCCTGTATTGTACATTTTTTCCCACCAACTTTCTTGATGGTCGGGAATATGGCCTCTCCTCATCGGTGCCCCGAGCCACCAGCTTCATAACCACAGAGCCCAACTGGCCGCGGACGGGAGTGGAACACTACGACCGACACCTTGTCTTGACACTATATAGGTACCTAGATACTCATCTATTAACGCCCCAGAACGCAATTGGCCTTCTTGTGGTTTACAGAGGAAACCGTCCATCACCAGCGTGCGCTTCTGAGCGTTGTACGTGATTGCCACGTGACCGTCCATGATGATGTAATGCGATCGGGCCACATTGGGAAATATACCTGTCCTGAAGCTCATCCTCGAGAACACATCACCCACCACATAGCACCGCACGCAGCAATATTCCCCAACTCATGATAACAAAATGTCTTTCCAGGCCGTGCAAGATCGGCTCACGCAGCTACAGGAGACCACATCCCAGCTCAAGACGCTGATCGATCGGCTGGCGAACCTGAAGTTGCAACCTGGCTCCGCGGCTCTTGGAAGCGCTGCCGCCATCGATGGAGAAGGAGTAGGAGAAGACGAAGATAGCGCCACACGCAGGGCCAATGTAGTGGCGGAACTCAGCGCCGACATCACGCAGGGCCTCCGCGAGACGAGCGAGGACCTGGAAGTACTGCAGGAGGACATCCTCGACCTGCGGACGGGTCGGCAGGGGACCGAAGCCGACAAGGCCAGAACCCGTCTGAAGGACATTGCGGCCCGGCTTGGGCAGGAGCTTAGGGAGTGAGTATACTATATTCAGCCACTTAATGTTTTGCTTTGCGTGCTTGTTTGCTCTGCTACTTTTCTATTATTACCCAAAACTAACCCTTCGCGCCTCAACCCCGGTTCGTTCCACCAGCTGCCGCATCTCCTTCCGCAAAGCCCTGCACTCAGCCCACCAGGGCCTAGCGGCCGCCCAGCGCGCCGAGCGCGCCGCCCTCCTCGCATCATATGCCGCTCCTCCTCCTCCTCCTCCCTCCGTCTCCTTAACCTCCGAAGACGGTGACGGCGACGGCGGCGGTGGCGGTGAGGCCAGCCCCTGCGGCGCATCTTCGCCTCGCCCCGACAACCCCGACCGCTCCTCGGGAGGGGGTCACAGTCCTCCTCAACCATCCCCCCACCAACAACAACAACAGCCCTCCTCCCTCCGCCGAAGCCATCACCACCACCACCACCACAAGCAGAACCGCCCCCCCGCGAACCCCGAAGACGAAGCCGTCCTCGGCGCCTCCCACGACGTGACGCTCTCCCTCCGCCGCACCCACGACCTCATCTCGGCCGAGCTGGCGCGCTCCAGCTACGCGGCGCAGGCGCTCGCCGAGAGCACGGCCGCGCTGGCGCAGCTGGACGAGAAGTACCAGGGGCTGGACGGCATGCTGGCCGCCAGCCGGGACCTGCTGGGCACGCTGCTGCGGTCGCAGAAGAGCGACACGTGGTACCTGCAGACGGCGCTGTACGTGCTGCTGGGGACGCTGGCGTGGCTGGTCGTGAGGAGGTGGCTTTACGGCCCGCTCTGGTGGGTCGTTTGGATGCCGTTGAGGGTGGCGCTTTGGGTTGCTTGGAGGGGGGTTGGTGGTGGGGTTGGCTTGCTTGGTGGTGGTCAAAGGGAGAGTCCTTCGGTTGTCGCGCTCTCGGGGTCGGCGTCGTCCGTAGCGACGGCCGTGATTTCGTCTTCTTCGGTGGTGGTGGCCGGGAGCGTGGCTGGGAGCAGCGTGGCTCCTACCGCCAGCAGCGCCGTCAGCGGGGGAGATGTCGACGTGGCCGACGACGCAAATGTTGCGGTAGCTGATCCGGACTCTCTTTTGGAGAAGGTTGGGAAGATGATAGAGGGTGAGGGAAGCGGGCCCTCCCAGGGAGACGAAGTACTTAGTGGCCAGGAGAAGGAGGCTTCAAAGCGGGGCGCGGATGAAGAAGGAGAGGCAGCGAAGGAGGCGCCGAGGGAGGCGCCGCCGAACCCCAAGAAGAGGATGTGGGAGGAGGATAAGGAGGCTGCTAAGCATGCTGCGGCTGCGGGTGAGAGGGGGCAGCAGAAAGATGAGCTGTGATTATTGCTTAGTGTAGATACTTCACACGGCGGGTGCATACATCGAGATTGAAGCAAATACGGTCTTCTTCCCTTCACTCCTAAATGTGGCGAGATGCGATTAGGTGCGCGGGCGAGTTTTCCACTGAATGTTCATTCGCCTCCAGAGGTTTCTATGAAGCGATTTTGGAATTTTGCAGTTTGATATTTTGACGAACACTGGCTGAGCTAGGTATCTGCTGCTTGTGGTTGGTGGTATATGTATGACAGAAACTCATGTGCGTAGGCTGTGTCTGTGTGTATGTGTACCTCTGAACTAACTTCCCTTCTCCTTTTCCCTCCTTTACCACCCCTATATACCTTTAACTCTCCTACCAATCATGCAAATGCGAGCAAAAAAACAACAAGGACCACCATCCACTCGAAACCTGAAGAACGCCATGGAAATGTGAAGTAGGTAGGAAAAAAATAGTCAAAACAGAGCAAAAGTTATTCTGTGGGTGTGCGTTGGTATATATAGCTGGTAGATTAGGAGCCAAGCAGCATATACGCCTGTGATGTGTGATGAGGGAGTAGATTTGTGACGAGATTGAAACGAGATTATAGAGGAAGTTGTTGCCGAGATTTCATCTCTTGTCTTGTTCGAAGGCTTTCTTTCCTGGGCTGGCCGACCGACGACAAAGACTCACTCACTTCGAGCCAGAGAAGAACCTCATGAAGCGCGGCAGCATGGCTGCTTTGCCACCACCCTCCTGGCTCTCCTGCCGAGTCTCAGCAGCCGCAGCAGCTGGATGATGATCCTCGCCACCAGCAATGACATCATCTTCACGTCGGATCATGAGCTCGGCCGCCGCCGACGCGGACTTGGCCCTTACACGTGGCGGCGCCGCCCCGGCTCCTGCGGCCGCCGACGGCCGTCCGAGGTGGTGCTTGAGCTTCGACACGCCGCGGGAGGCGCTCTTGGCTCGCTTGCGCACGTGCAGCCTCCTGCTGTTGTTGTCGCCACCGGTGCTGGCGGGCGACTTCGGCAGCATGCCCATGCCTATGCTGCCCATTCCCATCGATGACGCCGTCGTGGGGGTCGTCACCCCGGGAGTCATGGGGAGCGCCGGCGAGGGCTTCGCGCTGCCGCTGCGGGAGTACGCGCGGACGGTGGCGTCGGTGCCTGACGACTGGGGGCGCGAGCGTCCGCTGCCGTGGCTGTAGGTGCTGCTGTCGACGCCGTCGAAGCGGTGCGAGCCGACGAGTGCGCCGCGGAGGCCGAACTCGACGACGCCGCGCTTGGTCTCCTGGAGGAGCAGGCCGAGGTATCCCGCGGTGGGGATGGAGCGGCGCCGGACTGCTGTTGCTTCTGGGCTTGAAGGATCGCCGCCGTCGGTATGGTCCAGGAATGGCGAGTGCAGCGCCGCCTGCTCCTCGAGCACGGACTCGGCTGTGTCGACCGAGTCGCGCGTGCAGAGGCTGTTGTAGTCCTCCCAGGAGGAGATGCTGTCGCGGGAGAGGAGGAGCGGGGCGAGAGGAGGGAGAGACCGCTTGCGCCGGAGCTGTTGGGCGTCTTCGTCTGATGAGGATGCTTCTTCTGATTCTGCTTGGGCCTCGGCATCGACCTCAACCTCGACCTCGACCTCTGTCTCAGGCTGGACAAGTGGATGGACGGGGAGGGGTTCCTCGGCACTGGCGACGGCGAGGGGCTCGGGCTGTACCGTTTCTTGGGAGGCGAGCTCTCTTTCGGAGACATTGGCCTCGGGCTCTGTCGCGGTGGCAAGATCCTCCACCGGCGGGGGCACTTCAAGGGGTGCCACTGGCTCTGCATCGTTTGCAACAGTGATAGGGATGTCTACCGACTGTTCCGGAACAGAGACCTCTTCCTCGTGGTTGGAGATGGCTCGCCCTTGTTCGCATCGCAGCTGCGAAGCCGAGACCACTTCCTCAGGAGTGGCAGCTGGTTCCTCGGCTTCAGGCGTGGGGGCAGCACCTGAGAGTTCCTCGGCCCCAGGGCCCGGAAGGACCTGCTCCTCAGGGGCGACTGACTCTACCTCCTCACTTGGGATATGATCTTCCTTGGCTTCAAGCGCAGGGGCCGGAAGGACCTGCTCCTCAGCTGTGACTGACTCTACCTCCTCGCTGGGGACATGATCTTTCCTGACTTCAAGAGCAGGCGTCGCCTCCTCCTCCCCCTTTCCAAGGGCGGCGGGTTCGACCTCATCGATGACGACGTGGCTGACGAGGCTTGCATCCTCCTTCGGGAAGACGACAGAGTCCTGCTCTCCGACGATTTCAGGGGCAACAGCGGCTTGAGACACGTCCTCAATAGTAGCAGGGGGAGCCACGGCCTCCACAGGCGACACCAGAGCAGCCTCCAATCCGCCAAATTGCACAACTCCCTCATCCTCAGAGGGAGAAAGCGGCTCTTCAGGGATAGGAGACATCATGTGGACAGGTCCAGCGATCAAATCAAGAACCCGGTGGTTCAGCGGGGCATAGCCGTCCTCATTTTCGTTTTCGTCCGCTCCTGCTTCGTCTTCGTCATTCTCTTCCTCTTCCTCTTCCTCTTCGTCGTCAACGTCCTCATCGTCGTCGTCGTCGATCTCGAAAAAGGAAACGGGCACTACTGCGTGCTCCAGCCATCCGGAGAGTGGCTGGTGGAACACTCGTGTCTGCGAGACGACCGGGTAGTGCCTGAAATCGCCGAGATTCCCATCTGGCGATATCACCAGCTGGGGTGGTTGCGGTGGCGAGGCCTCCAACATCGCCGGTTTCTTTTCTTCCTCTCTGGCCACCAATTCAGCGGGCTTATCCTCCGCTTTGACGTCGGTCTCGATCTCAGCGAGGGAGATTTGCGGCTCCACTTCCTCCTCAGCGTGAAGGGGAGCAGGTTGCTCTGACTCTTTGGCAAGTAAAGAAGAGGAGGTCTGCGGGCGAGATTGGTCCTGATCGTCGAAGTCGAAAGATGCCTTCGTGCGAGAGAACTCGTCCTCCGGGTTAAGGGCAGGCGAGCGAGAAGAGGACTCGTGCTCGCTCGCTACACGCGGGATGTCGTCGTCCACCGAAGGTGGCAGCCTAGATGACTCCGAGCGGTCGGGACGACCATTGGCGACAAGGATGTCTCTGCCCAGGGTCGGGCTATCGGTAAGGCATTTGGCCATCTGGGCCAGGCGATCTTCGCTAGCAGCAGCAGCAGTAGCAGCACGGGGAGTCTCCTCGTCCTCATCGTCTACTGTCTTGACCACGGGATCGAGGGGCGTAATCGAGAGGGTGCGAGGGAAAGTCGGCGTGATGAGCATGCTGCCTCTGGGAGACGGGTCACCCCCGCAGCTCAACCCTGGAGTTGACGGCGTCGATTCGTTGTCAATATGGGAGAAGCGACGGTCGTTGGGCACTGGCCGACCGGTGGGTGTGCCCTGTCGTGCCGGTGTCGGCGTCAACAGTTGAGTCTCGGCTTCCTCCAACTGGCCTTTGTCCTGCGGCATCGGCTTGAAGTTGTTGTTGCTTGGGATTGCAGCTGTCGCCTCCGAGTCATCCTTGTTGGCAGGCTCAAGCTCGGGTTCGGGTTCGACTGCACGTGTGGCATCTGCAGCGGTCTTCGTCTTCACACTCTCTTCCAGAGCTGTTTCTGCGGTGGCATGGTCGGGAGGAACAGACATGCTAGTGCCGGTAGTAGCAGAGGACTCCCGGGAGTAGCGGGTGTCGCCGGCCGAGGGCACGGTGGCACCATCATCTTCATCTTCGTCGGATGAGGCCTCCTCATAGAACGACCGTTGATCATCGTTGTGATCCTCAACCGGCTGCACGACGGTGATGCCCTCATCGGAGATGACATAGTTGTGTCCTGGGGATCGCGGGGACCGTGGCGACCCTGGGGTGAGGAATATTTGAGGCGACGACATCGGAGATTCGAAGGTGGCTTCCGCCGCCCTCGGAGTCCTCGGCGACGTGACGGTCGAGCTTATGCTTTCGGCTGGGGAATCATCGGAGGGTGACTTCTGGGGCACAAGAAGGAAGCGGCGCTGGGGGCGGCTAGGAGGAAGGGGGAATCTATTGTTCATCACCACGGGCGGAGATACAGGTGGTGGTGGTGGTGGTGATAACGGCGCCGATGGTGGCGTCAAGGACGGAGTCAGGGACGGCGTCCTGGTTATGGTAGGGGACCTGCTCAGAGTGTCGACTTGCTCGCCGATGATCCTACCGGCATTCTCAAACGAAAAGAGTGGTTCGAGCGATGTCATAGGTGCCAGCGTGGGGGGTCTCGATGGCGGCATGGGACTGGGCATCGGCTCGTCCTCCGGGAGGTCATCGATGGAGCATGTGTCCTTAGTGATGCGGTCCAGATCCTGCTGTATCCTGTGTGTAAGTCGGCTTATTATGATGTCCTTCTCCGCTTGAGGATGATCGCAGCCAAGGGATTCCGGCTCCGGACCCTCGCTGCGGGCCACGAGGGCCTTGTCGAGGATCAGGTGGCCGCGCTTGTACGCGGTAATGTGGATGGTGACCTTCCTGCCCCGCAGTACATCGCCGACCCCTGTCTGGACGCGATCCAAGATGGCGCCGATACTCCTCTGCGAGTATGATACCTTCCCGTCGAGGCAGAACCGCGCTGGCCGCTCGGCTCTCCAGGCGGGGGCGCGCAGCTCCAATATCCTGAGCTCGAAATCGTTCATGCGCGACATCTGCGTGTCTGCCTTGTTTCGGGCCTCCTGCAGGCCCCGTTGGACTTCGCGCATGAAAGCGTGACAGTCATCGCCATTGGGATGGCGAAATAGAGAGAGTTGTGTGGATGTATTTCGATGCAGGTTCTTGAGGACAGGTCCAAGGTTGTTCGTGATGGTCAGGTCGATGCGAAGGGCATCGCCTTCCTCGTAGTGTTCGCACTCGGCCGGGCCTTCCAGCCAGTCGCACGACTGGTGCTCCTCGTCGAAGTCCTGCTTCTTTCGATCTAAGAGATTCTCGACGACTCGGTGCACATCCCAAAGGAGATTCTCGCCCCTAGCAAGGGTCAATGGCGCGTCCTGCCCACTCTTGAGCTTCAAAGTCCTAGTCCATTCATATCTTGATGTACGCGCCCGGCATCGGCTCATGAATGCGAGTTCTATGCTGTATCCGGGTACAAACTGGAAGTTCTGGGTCGCCTCGATGAAGCGGGAGGGAGGGATACACGAAAGGGCCATCGGGTCGTTGAGGCTCAGCGGCATGCTCATAAGGCTGCCAAAGCAGTGATCCGTCTTGGGCTCCTTGGTCCAACGGAAGGACTTGTCGTGGTGCCTGAGGAAGATGCCGATCATGCGGTGCATGGAGAGGACGATCTCGGTCGCGAACTCCTCGGTCAGGGGCTGCTTCTGGTAGGACCTGAAGGTGCGCTCGGCCCAGGGCCCGCCGGGGTGCCGGACGATGGTGAAGACCATCTCGAACCGCAGAGGCTTTCGGCGTTGGCGGCCGTCGCGTTGGACAAGGGCCAGCGAATCCTTGCGGGTGATGAGCTCCTCGCTGCAATGCTCGATGCGCCGGAGCAGGCCCCGGCACAGCCTCTCCGCAGGCTGGAAGCCGGCCGAGCTCACATAGTCTCTGCTGTAGGCCGTCCAAACGCGGGGATCGGCGATTCGAAGCTGGACTTTCACCGCCAGGTGAGGGGCGATGGACCGCCCCGTCCGGTCCTCCTCGACGATCGGAGCCAGCACGTTCGACGCCCCGGTGGCCATTTTGCTGGGGGATTCATGGGTCGAGCCGAAGCCCAGGTCTAGAGAAGGGTAGAAGTCGAGCACCATCCCGTTTCTGCGGTGGTCGAGGTCGACCTGGGGAAGAAGCGTTGGTGAAGACTCTGCATTGTTTGGCGATCCAGATCGCTTAAACGGCGCATCCCAGTCCATCTTGAAGCGGTGGGGTTCTGAGACGGAGCTGGCCCACTGCCGCACAGCAGAATACCTTCCTGAAAACAGCGGCATGCTTGCGAGAGATCCTGGGCGGGCCTGGATGCTTCAGGCGGCCCAGAGCTGGTATGGATGTTGGTTTCTCCTTGGTTTTACAGTCTCAACGGATACCGCGTGGGACAAAAATAACTGCCAGAATAACGAGGGGAAAGAAGAGGAAGGATGGGGGGGCACGACACGACGTCTCACCCTTTTTCCTTTCACAGCACAGTAGATGTAGTGACGCGGCGCGTTGGTGACCGAGTCCAATAGTGGTAAACTGAAAGTGAAAGATGGCAATAATGAAGAGCCATTTTGATCTCCCCGGAAGGGAGAGAGACCGAAGAGGAGGAGGGGTCGAGGACAACAAAGGGAAATAAGAGCTCAGGTCGGATCAGATCAGACAAGACAGGCGAATAGAGACAAACCGAAAGAAAACAACCCGAGCCTTAGCCAGTCAGTGACAGACACGCGTGTGCCACTGGGAGTGGCAAGGCATAGGCAAGGCACTGGCAATGCACTGGACAAGGAGAGCTTGAAACAACAAGAAGCAATGACTCCTTAAGATCTGGGGAAGAGCCCAACGTTTCCAGGTCTTATAATATGGCCCTCACATGTCTTACCTGGGGCTTTTAACAAGCCAAGCAAGCTCCAGAAACCCAAGCAACGCATCCCGGGCAATTCCTTTTCCTGCCTGGTTGCGGAGCAGGGAGCTGTGCAAAAAGCCTGTAGTTGGCTGAAGAAAAGGCAGGCATGTAAATAATGGGATTCGGCCTTTGTTGATGCTGATTTGCTGGACACACCACAACTGCGCGCGTCAGTGTGGATTCTCCCCCTCCTCCACAACAATAGGAATGGAAACAAGTGCTTGTATGTACTACTGCTAAGGGCACACTGCGAAAAAGAACATACAGCAAGACGCGCTTGCGGTACAGTGCTGTTGTTGCTCAGTACAACGTCCTGTATTATGAGGGTGCTGTTATTAGCAGGATCGAAGCAGAAAAGAAATAAACCTACTACCATCGGTCGGAGTGGTTCGGGGAAGAAAGTGGGGGAGGTAGGCACGAATGAGCATGAATGACACCACAACACGCTACCGCCTACAAAACAACGCTCCGAAACCACGCAAATTTTACTCGTTATCGCATGACACACTGAGGCGCCCAACCTACGGGCCAGGGCAGGGCATCCGAGGCAGTGGCCCAGCCCGATCCAAGGTCCAGGGGACGAGAGAAGACCCGGGCTTACGGTTCTTTTTTATTACTCCAACCATTGAGCTCAATGCTTCAATGCTCACTCAGCCCGAGGGTCGTCACAAAGGGACCTGCCCTCGTGCCTCAGGGCCCGCTTGCTCATGCATTCCTCCTGGACAAAACTGTAGGCTTGCATTCCCGGGAATGTGATGGATTGATGGAATCCCTCTCCTCTTCATCGGGCAACCGGTTGAGATCGGCTGGCTGTGGATGCCCGCGTTCCCGGTTGATCACGGCTGCCCGCGCCACTTCGTCGGATGCTGCCGGACTGAGGTCCATACACCACCAAACGGAAGTACATACGGCCGCCTTTCGTGAGTTGTTAGTCATGTGCCAAGTCCCGTCATCTTGCAAGGCGAGGTGTAATAAACGGAAGTGGAATCCTTCGGCCAATTATGGCGTCCTGCTCTTCTCAGACCATCTATCCAGCATCACTCACCGATGCTCTCACCTTGTTCGCACTGGGCCAGTGCAGGTAGTGTTTACTCTGAAGTATACTCTGAGGTTTGCTCTGAGTTATGAGTTATGTTCGAAATGTGCTATTCCCCCTCGGTGTACTGTCCAGTAAAGGTCGTCCAGGCAGCCTAACTCCAACATGTCATTCTCGTGCCGGCTCCCAAGCGCACTTCCATATGTCTTACCCCTTTCGTGGTTTTCACGCATCGGCAAACGGGCTGGCTGTCGGGAGCGGGAAGGGAAGTTGCACATCCGTCCCGCCATCATCGTCGTCCGTTTGGAGGCCGGACCTACCTCTCGTCCGTTTGCACAATAACTTCACATATATAGACACATCAGGAACATGGAAAGGAATCCGATAGTCACTGTGAACTCTATACTTAGCTCCAGCTCTCCGCCCCCTGGTCCAATAGACAGACATACAGACAGACAGGCAGACTTTGACTTGTCACAACGAAGCGAGTGAACTTCTCCAACCCAGATCATCAAGGGCGGCATACTTCAGCTCTGCCTTGCCTATCTATCTATCCAAGCAGCTCCTTCCAGAACTCACAGCTAAAAACGACAGCAAGATGGACGAGCTCACCGACGGCTTCCTGACCCTCTCCCTAGGTGGGCGGGGCAAGGGTGGCAAGAAGAAGAGGAAGACCAAGCGCCCCCGCGAGTACACCGAGGCGTGGGCCGCTTACTTCGGCGACGGCTCGCTTGAGGACTGGCAGCGTCTCATGAAGGACCTGGGCCTCCATGGGGACTTCTCCAGCAAGTCCAAGTGCCGCAAGGTATGTCATGTCTGTCTTGCCCCCTCTTCTGGTTGACCTCACCCACCCCCACAATCCCGGTCGGTCCGAGGAGCGACCTTCATGGGACCTTCCCAAGGGCCGTGGTCACTTGAAGCCCCTGAGATGATGGTTAGCACCCCTCTGGATAATCAGTTAACCAACCCCCCAAAACTCCCACTTACACACACAGGCTCTCAACCCCGTCTGGATCAACATCCCCGACTTCCTCGACTGCGACGACAAGCCCGACGGAGTGGTCAAGTTCCGCAGCGAGCGGGCGCTCGCCCAGTACTCCATCGAGAACCACCGGATCTACCCGAAGGACGCGATTCCCAAGGGCAGCCCCTTGCGAAAGTTACTGGCGCACATCCTTTAGAGGAGGCTAGGGGTGGCGGGCTTCACTAAAGCGGCTCGGGGAAAGAGCGGAGAGGGGGGGGGGGAACAGGACTCGTCGGTTTGGCTCGCGATGGAGTTCGAGGGCTAGTGATGGAATAGGCGGATAGGCTGGGACATACGGAGTACGTTGGGAACACACAAGAAAGTTTAGGAAACAAAAAGGGGTTTTAATGTATCCTCGGTATTTTCTTTTCTTCTCTGAGGCTTGGGGTACCTAGGTACAGGTACCTCTAGTTAGTGAGTCTTTGCTCCGATATTGAGTTTGGGATGTGCTATTCTTCCCCAATATTCTCTACGGATTTTCCCGACAAATCTTTTGCGATGTAATACTCGTGCTGTCTCTATCGTTGATGGGGACGGCACGAGCCGCTAGCCCATCACACGAAGGCCCCCTTCCCCCCCCTTTCAATTCTAAACGGTTCGCATCCAGGCATCGACAAACGCGTCGTCAAGAGCGAGATATTGGAAAGGATGAACATGTTTCCGTGATCCGTCCTCCCTTCGTCGTCGTCCGTTTAACTTAGCTGACCTCTTCGCCGTTCACTTAACCCTTATTATGGAGAGGACGTGTGCACCTACCTAGATATGGACGACCAAGTTGGGATAGTTTTCATGAATTACGATGTCTACCTGGTGCCTCTCCATCTTAGCTCTCCGGTCGACAGGTCAACAAGGATCGAAATGCAACGAGCCGCCTACACTCCTATAATATGGCACCCCCTCTAGACCTATTATCCCCAAAAGGCAGACATTCGGTAAAACGGGGTACGTCGTCCCGGTCCCGGTATGGGTCCCGGCGCCGTAATCGTTACTACTGCCGTATCCTGGTACAAACGTCGACTCCTCTGATGTCCGGTTTTGTTAATGCCCTACGGCCACCGTTTGGGTTGTGGGTTGCTTGGTCGCTCTTACGGCTCATCTCTTTGTACAGTGAACGATTCCTGCCAGACAAGAGGGAGCAACAAATATCCATTATCCATGTCTTCCCCAACCAGCCCAGCCAACACACGCATATACCTACCAACCAGAACCAACCCGTCAGCAGAATGGACAACATCTCAAGCAGATTCGTGAACCGCTCCGTCAACCCGACGGCCAAGAGGAAGAGGAGGAGGGATCGCCGAATCGTCGAGGCGTGGAACGCATACTTCGGTGAAGGCGCCCTGGCGGACTTTCAGCGGTTGATGGCGGATCTGGGCCTCACCGGCGACTTCTCGAGCAAGACCAAGTGTCGTAACGTATGCTATGCCACGCCTTCCTCCCACAGGCTTTCTTGGGATGCTCGCACGTTGTCACCCACCAATATGAACCCACCGCTGACAAGTAAAAACACGAACAAAATCCAGGCTCTCAGGGGCGTCTGGATCAACATCGTCGACTTCCTCGCCTGCAAGAACAGGCCGGAGGGCGTGCGCTTTTTCAGCACCGAGAGGGCGCTCGCCGAGTACTCGAGGCGGACCCGCAAGATCTACCCGCGAGATTCCGCAAGCGAGGCAGTCCACTGGAGCTGCTGCTGGCCCATATCTGGTAACCCTCGTGGGAAGTAGTCGGCGTTATGGGGGGTTGGGAGGATCAAGGCCGAGTTAGACCAAAGAGATGGATATCAGAAATGGTCAGGGCTCGGGATACCCAAACGGGACGGGAGTGCGATGGGCATATAGGGGAAGTTTGTTTGGAGACAAAAAGGAGGTCATGTAACCCCCAATATCTTTTCTTCATCTTTTAGATAGGTACCAGTTAGTACGGAGTATTTACCTAGGGTACCTAGTCACCATCATGACCAACACCAGAAGAATCAACCCCGGATCTCCCACAGCCGTATCTTTCCCGCATCGTTCCCGACCGCCAGCAGATCGCTCCCCCTACCGAACGCCACGGCCGTGATCCTGCCGAACGGCGTGTCCGCCGTAGGCCAGTTCCTGTACAGGGCGCAGGTGGGTATGTGCGCCAGCCGGAGCGCGTCCTTCTTGTGCCTGCTGGCGAAGACGAGCAGCTGGCAGTCCGGCGAGAAGGCCACGACCGTGATGGGCGTCGTCAGGGACTCGAACACGCGCGTCGGTTCCGGGTGGGCCTTGATCGTCACCGTAGGCGTCGTACCCTCCTCTTTTGCTGCAGTGTGCCCTTGACTGCCGCTGCCGCTGCCGCTGCCGCCGCTGCTGCTGGCGGTGGCGACAATGAGATTTTGCCGCTCATAGACCTGCAGGATGCCACTATTGGACCCGATAGCGACCCACCGATCGCCTCCCAGCTCCGCCGGCCCCTGCTGGCCCCCCATGGCGACGACCGTGCCGCCCGTCGAGCCCGAGTCCCTCCAGACGCCGACGAAGCGCTTCGCGTCCAGGTCCCACTCGCCGACCTGCCCGTCCCTCCCGAGGATCGTGACGCCGTCCCCGGTCCTCCACCAGCAGAAGTCCGCGATCCCGCCGCGGCCGTCCAGGCGCGCCTGCGCGATCCACTGCATGGTGCCCACGCGGATGACGTTCAGCATGCCGCCGCCTTTCCGGTCCGTCGCGATCACGGCCATGTACCTCCCGCACGGGCTCAGCCGGAAGCGCTCCACCGTCTTCTGCTCCAGCCGGTGGCCCTGCACGCCGCTGACCTTCGTGACCGCGCCCGTGGACAGGTTCCACGACTGGAAGAACCGGCGCCGGCCCGCGAATACGACCTGGTCGCCCGCCGGGCACAGGAACTCGGCCCGCCTGATGGGCGTGTTTTTGATCTGCACCGAGGTCAGGAGCGGGTTCGGCTTCGGGTACGCCTCGGGCGCGATGTGGTTCAGGTGCAGGATCGAGGACGTGCTGCCGGAGAGGAGGACGGGGTGGTGTGGGTGGAAGGAGAGCGATTCGACGGCGCCCTTGTGGTGGTCTGGGATGTCGCGTGTCTTTTGGATGTTGATGGTCTCCGGCCGAAGTTTCCTTCGTTTCCGGGACCCGCTCTCCGTGAGCATGCTCGCGTCCCTCAAGAAGTCCTCTAGTGGGAGGGCAGAGGGGTCTATGTCGTCGTCATCGTCGCCCCCGCTACTGCTGTCGCTGGCACCATCGCTGTCGCTGAGGGAGCCGGCAGAGACTGCCGACGACCTCCTCCGTCGCTTCGGTTCTCGTCCTGCAGCGTCGCCGACCCACGACGGTTGTGGGTGGAGGCGCAAATACTGTTGGCGGAGCCGCCTCGTGTATTCGGCGCCACTCACGATGTCTTCTCCCTCCGTGAGCCTGAGCTTCCGTAACCTGGTCGCGCTCGCAAGAGACACGGAGAGCTTCTCGTCGTCGCTGTCTTCCCAGGCCGGCGCGTTCCCACCAGCAGTGGGATCTTGCGATACGCCCTTTGTGGCCTTGACTAACCGTGTATCGGCGACCGGTTCTCGATCTGTCGCGATGAAGAACAGGGCGGAGTCGTCGACATTCTCGAGTCTAGAGCTAGTCGTGACCGGTTGAGAATCTAAAATCTGCAGAGCTTTCCCGGTCTTTTCGCTCTCCGCAGCTGTAAGGTAGTTGTCGTTGAATAGTTGCGCCCTGAAATTTGTCCGGTCGCCAAGGACAAGCCTCTCGAGTTCCTCTTCGTCTGAGTCCTTCTCCAGGAGTTGAAACTTCACTTTAGAGTCTTCCTCCGATGCTGGGTCATTGTCCCCAAAGCCTTCGAACTCATAGTCCGACTGGCCCTCGTCGGAGGAAACATCGATCGGTTCTTTTTTTGGAGGCATTGTGTCGCTAATGAGCAAGGTCCCGGGTAGGGTGGTTGTCGGCCTCGAAAACCACTCCTCCATGGGATTTTTTCAGACTTTTTTGGTCCATTCATTATCGATAAGAGCTCCAGTGACGGTCGGGTGGACCCCTGGTCGCTCATCAGTCATCAGTCATCAGTCATCAATCATCGGCCAACCTTTGCCACAATATTAGGATCAGTACGAATAAATAAAGCGGACAAAAAGAAAAAAGGGAAGGCATCAATTAGACTCCAATTGCTGGTCAGTTATAGTCAGTGACTCATGGAGCCGAACAACACATTTTGATGGATCGAATTTGATGGATTGTCATCGCTGAGAAGCCTTCATCAACTCGGCCTCAAGCTTACCAAGCTCCTCACTCACAGCCTGATGGCTCCGCAGTGTCATGACTGCAGCTCGCTGAGCGACGTCCACAAGCTCTTCGGTCCTGCCTCCTTGAACCAGTCCTGCGATTAGGGCCCCCATGAACGTGTCTCCAACTCCGTTCACTGAAACGACATCTTTGACCACCTCGACCCCAGGGAATAGTCTCATGTAGAGGCCCCCAACTTGTGGGTGATCGTTCATGTTCCTGGCGATAATGAACTCGTCCGCGTCGGGATCCCGAAGACAACGGTCACCAGGTGGAAGAATCGTTGTCAGCAGCACACCCCGAGGCCCCAGCTTCGTCAGGATCAAGGGGATGAACGGTAGGAGATGCACAGCCTGCTGCGGTATGCCAGCGTCGGTGATCTCGACCGAGGTGAGCCGGACGAACCGATCACGGGCGCCCCTCATCCCGAATGCATCCACAATACCAAACCACTCGGAGCTGTCAAAGTATCCGTGCTCCTTCGCAGCATGGTACATTGCCGCCAGCTCGAAGCTGTTAGGGGTAGCTAAGTCGACAACCGGGGAAGGAAGCAGGAAACCCGTGAGCTCCCTCCTTGTCGGGGAGCGAGGAAAGAGCCTAGCGGCCTTGTGTGCGGACACAGGCTCGAAGCCGATCTTGGCGTGGTGTTTCCTCCCGGCTTTGATCCACTCCTGGATGTCATGCTCGCTCCAGTTCCCGTCGACCACCAGCCAGGTGGGTCGAGACGCGGCGACTGCTGAGGCCCAGTACCTCGAGAACGAGTGACTCGTAAGGATTCCCATGTCCGCCATCGCCACTACGAGGCTTTTGCTTGTGTCGTTCACTGATACGTACTGGGCCGTCCGCGCTGAATGGTATTCGTGTCCCAGCTGTCGGATGCAGGAGGTATCCATGCCAGAAGCCTCCAGTTCAGACAGAATTGTTGCTCCAGCGCTACGAGCAAGAGGCATCATTGGTCAGCCGATATTCCATAGTAAGTTTCTTTCGCTGACGAGTTCAAGACTTACATATCGTTGCCAACCAGGCTGCACAACCGCACCTTCGTGGTGCGGCTGAGACGGTGAGCGGCAAGGGCGACATTATGTCCAACTCCACCCACGGTTTGGGTGATTATGGCCGGATTTGATGTATGAAGCGAGGGCGAGGCGGTCTTGCCTGTGGCGTGGCCTGTGGCAAGATCGCAGCTTAAGTCGAGAGCCACAGATCCCGCGACCAATACGTCTACCTTAGGTTGCGGCTTTTCCAGGTAGGTAGTAGATTCAAGTTAGCATCCAAGCCCAAATTGAAATGTCCCAAGTATAAGGGGGCACATCCTTCGTCAACACTAACCTCGTCCTCGGCAACTTTGATGTCTGAGGCCGCAATCTGGTGCTGGGGGTTTGGCAGCTTTGGTTGGCTAGAAAAGATGGTAGGTAGTTCGTTAGTCAGTGTGGCAATGCTGAGGAAGCAGAACAACAAATATCGTCATTTTCGTCTCTTCTTACAAGGCTGGGGGTTTGTCACCGTCTGATAGCAGTGACAGCTCTACTGCAATCTTTGCGGCGCGAGCAACATTCGCCTGTACCAGCGCCTTGTTCGCAGGCACACTGCGCCCCTGAGTAAGTTCCTTGATCCTTGACAGGATGAACGGAGTGTTTTCGTTTCCAGAGAAACCCCGCTCTGCAGCCTCGGCAACCGCAAGGTTTATTGCCGCATCCATGTCCTCCCTTGGAATCTCATGTTCCTTGGGAATGGGGTTGGCGAAAAGGAGCCCTGTCTCAACTCCTAGCTTCTCCTGGGAGAGTATCATGGCCGCCGCTTCCCTCTCGTCCTGGACGACCGATGGACTCAGGACGCCGCTGTCTCTCGCCCAGAACGCCGGGATGTCGACCTTCCCGGACCGGCCATCTGCAAAGGTCGAAACAAGGACTCCTTGGGTCTCGAGGTACTCGAGCGTCGCAAGGATGTCAAGAAAGCCCTTGCAGCCGCTGCTGACAACCGCAACTCGGGTTTTTCCAAGCTCGGTGAGATCGGCCGAGATGTCCAGCGACGTCTCCCAGCCGCGATGGACACCGCCCAGCCCGCCGGTTCCGAAGACCTTGATGCCAGCCAACCTTGCGAGCAACATGGTCCCTGCTACGGTTGTACCCCCATGAATGGAGTGGCCAAGCATTCCCTGCCCGGTTGTTAGCTATACCCGGGCGATTTAAAAACATCAAAGCCTCAATTCAGTGGAACTAACCATTCCGACCAGATATGCGAGGTCTCTTCGGGATACCTTTTTGGCCCCTTCTATGACCATCCGGTCCATCTCAGACTTAGTCAACCCAACAGTAGGAACGCCGTCTAGAATCCCAATGACTGCGGGAACGCCTCCGTTCTCGCGAACAATATCCTCGAGGTGCAAGTCGCTTCCAATGGCCCCGTGCGTGTAGATGGTTGACTCAAGAGCCACTACCGGCTTGCTCGTTGAGAGGGCATCCTTGACCTCTTCGGATACTCTTAAGATATCCTGGAGACCAGACGGTAGCGTTGGGTTCTTGCTGCCCTCATAAGGGGTGAATGAACGATACTGCCCCAGTGGCCGCCGGTTGCACAGCCAATGCCTAGTAGGTCTCCTCGTCGACACAGACAGAGTCCGTGAAGCCCTCATCGTCGAGCACAGCCCGAGAGCTTGATAGCCCTCGGCCTGGGAGGCTCAGGGCCAACAACGAGCCCGCAAATTGTGTCTCCGAGATGGGGCCGAGCAAATCTTCGATCAAGCAGGCAGGCGGCTTCCGATTCCCGGGACTTGGGCGGCGTGGGGGTCGAGGTGAGATTCCCATCGACTTCAACACTCGCCTGGCATTGCAGAACACAATCGATCGGCTCCAGGATAGCTTCAAGACTGTCGCGATAAAGGCTTGCCGAGCCAATGATGAACAAGCACTTGTTAGACACTTTGTTAAAAATAGAGCATCCTCTGCTCTCTGCCGTGTCAGGGGTTCGACGCGTCCGATAGACGGGAAATCACAGCTCCAGATAGGAGGAGCTCTCTGGTAGTTCTATTTGCTTGCTGAACTTCAGTGGTCTGATCTTGAGGAAAGAGAGAGCACAGACCACTTGCACTCAGAAATAAAAGCCCCCCTGTCGTTGGCTCGAGCTCCTCAGGTTCCTTTGGCCGAACCGAAGAGGGAAATCGGGCAGCGTGCTGATTGGCTCATAGGTCTGACGTGCCGACGATCCGGCACGACCCAACGTCGCAATCGTTAGGGGACTTGGGACCCCACTGAAGAGTCTCTAATGAAAACAGGAGACCATCCAGCTTCTTCTGTGGGTTCGATGGGACCCAGTTCCCTCCCTGAAACCTGACCTGCATCATGAGACGTCACAACCCGACACCCAGCTTTTCCTCCCGACCAGAAGTTCTTTTCTAATGTGCCAGCGTTCCCACGAAAGCCATGACGGCATCTAAGCTTAACAGCTCGAATATCAGTGAGGGGGAAACCAGGCAAGGCTTTCCCATGTTAGGTTTACAGGTTTTTCTTTCCCTCCGTGTGTGCTGGCCCCCTTTGCTGGCCTCGGTTATCTTGCATTCCGGATTCTCTCTGCTTGCCAGGCCAAGGGCCAAGGGCTTGAGAGGAAGACTTCTTACCAGGGTGCCTCGCTCGCAATGCGCAGGCGGGATCAAGACGAGATGAAGACAGGATTTCGCCGTCGATGTCACAGCCCACATTGCCCACTCTTTCCGGGCTGACTTAACCAACGCCAACAAGGGCTTGGGGACCTGCCATCTCCACGAGGGCCGGATTTTCCTGTATACATCCTCCGTACTACTAGAATAACCCAATCTCGTTCCTCTTTTGACCACCGCATCGACTTGAGGTTGGATGGCTTTTCATCACTGCTAAATAACAGACATCTGCTGCTGGCACTGGAGGAAACTTCCGCGGCCGACCTTTCCTCCTCCTTCACGCAAGATTCGCTTCAGCAGCCGCCCGTCCTGAGACATCTGGCTTAGTTTCCAGCCTTTAACCGCCTAAATGCTGCTCCTGCCATCATTAGCGGCTTTCGCGCCGTTGTCTTTGTCGTTGTTATTCGTGTCGCTTGCGCGGGCACAGAATTTCACCGTAGCCAATGGCCAGATCTTCACACCGGGCCTGGTCATTCTAGACGCCCCCCAGCCGGGGACGCCACTAGGTGGAGGTATGTGGCCATCGTCGTTCGCCATAGATGAAACCGCCGCGGCTGGCTGGCCGGCTGGCTAGCTCTCCGACAACCGGGAAACTGGAGGCTGCCGGCCAGCCGCCTGGGCTCTAGGAGGAGGGGGAAACAAGCAACTGGAGGAGAAAGTCTTACTAACTGATTCGAGCAGAAAACCTCCATGTCGCTATCGATGTCACCGCGAACGGCAGGCTGAACCTGCCGCCGTACGTGAGCGAGAGCCCGAGTCAGATCCACAACGTCACCATGTTCCTGTACAGTTACACGACGGGGAGGAACTTCACGATATCCAACGGCACTGCCTCGTTCAACAATGCCAGCCTGGGCGAGATCATGGTCCAAGAGCCGGGCAGCACGGTGAAGCACATCAACTGGATGTGGCCCAGCTGTCTGGTGGGAGACGGCCAACCTTCGACTGCCGACAGCGATCGCGGGGTATACAACGTCAGCCTTTCTCTTCCCCCTTTCTTTGCCACCCGCCGCCCACAACCCATCCTTCATGACGTATGATAGACCAATAACTAACTCGACCACATCACATCGCCAAAAACAGATATCCATCCGCCAAAACTTCAGGCTCAACGGCCAGGACCACTACACCATCTTCGACGTGCCCATCTCGGTCACCAACCGCATCGACGCGGACCTGCTCCGGCCCAACTGCGACGCGCTCAACAACGCGCTCCTGACGCCCGAGCAGATCAACGCAACCGCCGCCAACGGCGTCGGCATCCTGTTCGCCCCCGGTGACGCCACCCAGGTCCAGTTCATCCAGTCGAGCAGCAGCGAGGGCGAAGGCGACGGCCTCGGCCCCGTGCGGCCCGGTGCGACGGGCGCCCAGGGGCTGGGCGGTGCGGGCGGCTTGTCGTGGCGAGGCGCGGCGTACTGGGTGTGTGGTGTTAGTATGGGGTTTGCGCTTGTGCTATGATCTAATACTTGTGGTCGCGGTTCCCCCATCTATCTTGCTTATTGCTTCTCTTCGCGAACATACTCATGTCTTCGCTCATGATACCCCTTTTTACTGCTGTTGCCGTTTCGTCGGGATGAAAGGCCGGGCAGCTTATAATCCATATGTTACTTTCTTTGACAACTTAATTAATAGCAGAAGTCGACCATGGCGGCTTCGGGATCTCATATCTCATTAACGGTCTTCCATCTCTGCGTGGGGGGGAGCGGAACGGTTGCGCCTGAAGAAGTTACTCGTGATGGAGCTACGTAAAATGGTCGCAGGACTGATAGTTCTCGTGACGATACTTTGGGTCGAATTGATGGGAGAACCGCTAGACTGAGAAGAAAAAAGACAGAACACGATATCGTCCGTCGACATCTCCTGAGAGGTATTATGTGGGGTGTGGAGGTACTGAGAATCGCCGCTTCATACACCCATCCCACCTTTGAGAATAGAGTGTTCTTCCTCGACTGATGACCACCAACCGAAAGAACAATGAAAGAACAGGCCTCAAACAAATCAACAAAAAATCATCCATCATCATACAGGCGGCCACTCTCCGACTTCTCGTTACTCTGCGCAGTTACACGCCGTTCCCATTTCAAAGACGGTGCCTACCTAGTCTCGAGCGACCAGCACCGTGCTCCCCTCAGCCGATTCAGACGCCCCCGAAGTCTTTCCCTTGTCCGCATAGAACTTGTCCAGATCCTGAACGACCTGCCTCCCTCTGAAGTTCGTCATGAGGATCTTTAACCCCTCTCGGAAAGAGAGTTGGTCTGTGATTGGCGGGTTCGTAGTGAAAGAGGACGGTGTCAGCAAGGTGGCCGGCCTCTCGTATGTAAGTAAATATAAGGAGAAATAAAATGGGGATGGGTCCGGGTAAGAAGAAGCGGAGGTAGGTAGATAGGGTATACATATATATATATATATATATCGTCTAACGACCCACACACCACACTGGACAGACATTTGAATAGACGGGAAAGAAAAAGAGAAGGAGAAAAAAAAGGGAAATAACGTACACCAGTGCGGCCAAGCCGGAATAGTCGTGAGCAGGTTCCCGAACCCAGGTAAGATGAGCTGCCCGCTCTCGCCGGACAGCACCTGGCGGACGATGGCCTCAGCAACAGTCTCCGGCTCGAGCGGCGGCACGACGAAGTTGCGCGTGGCGCGGTAGCCCTCGAACAGCGGCGTCTTGGTGTAGCCCTGGCTGACGACGACGGTGCGGACGCGGGGCGCCTTATAGCGCGTCTTGAGCTCCACCGTGAGCCCTTCGTGGAACGCGTACGCGGCCGCCTTGGACGCGGCGTAGTCGACCATGTCGGGGGCGGTGAGCCAGCACGCGAACGAGGCCACCGTCACGACCATGCCGTGGTCCCGCCGCACCATCTCGGGGAGGAACTCCTTCACGGTCCAGAAGTGCGCGAGCGCGTTGACGTCGAAGGTGAAGCGCACGTCGCGCTCGGAGGAGGCCAGGATCGTCTTGCCGCGCGCCACGCCCGCGTTGTTGATCAGCACGGTAGGGTGCCCGACGCGCGCGCGGACCTCGTCGGCGACAGCGGCGAGCTTGGCGGGCGAGGTTAGGTCGCACTGGAAGTAGTGGACGGTTGATGCTGAAATATGAGGATGATGCCAAGTTTTTAGTTTTTTTTTCCTTTTTGACTTCGTTCGTTCTCTGGGAGAGGAGGCAATTGCATCAAGTCATTTTTTTCTTCTTTTCTTCTTCTTACCGGCTTTGAAGGACAACGGCTGGATGTCTAGCACGACGACCTTGATCCCCCGCTCCGACAGGAAGCGCACGATGTTTGCGCCGATCCCTCCGGCTCCCCCCGTCACGACGACGATCTCCTTGGACCACACATACCGGTCCGAGACCCAGTTGTTCAGCGCCCGCCGCGACAGCAGCGCGTTGAGGTACCGCACGACGGCGAAGGCCAGCAGGACCTTGAGCCGCGAGAAGGCCGTCGGGTGTCGCAGGCGCAGTTCCCCTCCCTTCCGGGTGAACTTCCCCGCCAGCACGAGGGGCAGCACGAAGAACGGGTTCAGCGCCGTGTTGCCGAACGCCCTCACGATCGGGTCGATGGTGAGACCCTCGCGGGGGAGCCAGCCCTTGTGCATCGGCATCTTTGTTTGCCCCGGCCTAGATATCTCTTACACACACAACTTCTCTGCTTTCTGTATTGCTTCTACAAAAAAAGAAGAAGAAAAAATTGGACATAGAGGATTTATCCCCAGGTCAAAGCAGCAGCAGAGAGTCCGCGAGGTAACGCACCGAAGGATGATAATAATGATGAGGCGCAAGTCCAACAGCGCCGGCCTCAGGCCACTTTCTTCTTCCTAGGAGTTAACCTATCAAAATGGTGATGTAAGGTGGGAGTGGTCAGAGCGGTTGATGAGGGACTCATGCAACAGCGCACATACTCGAAGAGGAGATGAAGCGTCGTCGAGAAAAGACGTTTCGCGGACGATGACTTTAAACTCAAAAAAAAAAAAAGGCGTTCCCTTCTATTATAAGACGACAGTTTTGCGGCTCAAAGGGGCAAGACGTGCAGTTTTTTGACCGAACGGGGTTTGCTTCGACGCCCTGTTGCCCGGTTTGGAGATATGTAAAGTCACATTGATGAGTCCCAAGCATCTGTATCTGTGTCGACTGTCGAGTGAGAATTGCTGTGTAGCTTTCTCGGCATTTTGCTAGCGGCCGCCCCATGTGCCAGGAGGGGAAAGGGCAAGGCTGCCGAGGTTCAATGTTCATCCAAGAGCATTCTCGTTGTTGTTGGGGTATTATTGAGTTGGCAAACCGTTACAGCTACCTACCTAGGTACCTACCCCAGCGCCAAGAATCGGTTTTGGGGCTAGAACAAGCCTAGCTAATCACGAAACCAGTAAGTGTAAGGGTAATAGTTCACGGCGCCGTTCTGCATGTTGGACAGGTATCTCTTGTCCCATCTGAGCCTCGGTGGTGCTCCCTGCATCCCGGCCGTGGGTGGAGAATGACGGGCTCCCTCAGAGGTGTTCCCCGGATTTTGATGGAGAGTCAGTCAGGGACATACGTTCACAGAATGTCGAGAGGGAATCCGCAGCCTGTATCTTCTGCATCTCTCGCCTCAAGGTTCTCGAGGAACCTAGAACGGGGGGTACATATGCGACCACAAATTCCGCTACTCGTCAGTGTGCACGCTCGAATGCTGTTGGGATCTTACAGCGACATTCTCCCTTCCCCCTTCCCCGCGAGCTAGGAGAGAGCTAGGAAAGCTTCGTTCGATTATACGTGCCGTGAGACGCAACTAGCCAGAGGTCCGAGGAGCTTTGGCAGTTAGCATCTGGCATTTGCTGCAAGTGCTATATGCAGAGTATGTGGGCACCAGTCGTGCAGTCGTTCTTTGATCGCCTCACGACCGGAACAGAGCTGTTCCGTTTCCCTCAATGAACCCTGCGCGAGCAGGCGCTTCATTCCTCCCAACTCAGAACTGCTCACAACCTATGTAGTTTTTCCCCTGAAAGACTGCTCCTGCATTCCTGCTTCCCTCCTGTCCGGACGGAGTCGCGCTTAGCCGCAAGGCGCACTCTACCTAGTGGACCTATGTTCGGGAGTATGCAGTAAGGGGTTTCTGTCAAAACGTCTCATAAGGAGGGAGGCCTGTCAACCGTCCGACCCGTTTCAACCAACTCGCCCAGCAAACATCCAATGTGCACACACATGTGGCGAGAAACAAACTAGATTGAAGGAATACCCCTTCCCTCGGTGACAGCAAGCAGTTCGCATGAATTGTGACGGCCGGGGGCTTTTGAAAGGAAGCGGGTAAGGATTCTAGGAAGCTCAGGAAAAAAAGGTCTTGGCGTGCCCCTCCATGGTGAGTGGCGGAGGGGCTTGCCCCTGAAATGAGGCTGTTCACACGAATGAGCTGGCGCTGTTCGGGTGTTCCCCCATCGCACATGCTGTGATCGTCGCCCTGGTGCCGTAGTTGCGCCGCGCCGCTAGGGGTATCGGTGGCTGGTAAATGGTGACAGCCTCACGGGTACAACTGCCAGCTATGTGGATATTCAGGGGCAGTCAATATGTAATAGTAGTATACCAAGGATTTGTTGAACATCTCCAGGCCGTAAACTAATACCTATATAATGGAGATGGCGCTCGAGGGAGAGAAAGGAGTCGTTTTGCTGGTCAGGCAGCACTCGATCAGCATCGTCTCCTTCGTCTTCTCCATTCCTTTGCATTCTCGTCTGCACATTCACTCTTTCTGAATTGCAATCGTTTTCGTCCGGACTGTGTCTATTTGCTCTTACATTCACTTCGATTCTGGCAATCGACTTCACCATTCCACTACCCCCTTGGCATCTTAGAACTCCCACCAGACAGACAGACAGACCTCCGACAAGATGAAGCTCTCCTCCTCCTGCGTGTTCCTCTTCTCCCTCACCACCGCCGCCGGTGCGTTCGTCCGAGCTCCCCCCATCCCCATCCGCGAGGTTGGCAAAGTGGCCGGCCGGGATCTCGTCTCCGAGTGTGCATTCCGGGTCCGGGCCCGTGCGGTCCAGGACGCCGCCGCCGTCGCCGCCAGGGGCGATGATGCCGCGGTCCGTCGGCCCCGCCGCCGCCGCGACGCCGCCGCGGAGCAAGCCGTCCCCAGCTTCGCGGCCCTGGCGCCCAGGCTCGAGCCCCTCTGCCCGGAGCTCGTGGAGGCCGTCCGCCGAGACGCGCTGCCCGAGCCGGACATCGGCGACATCCTCGGCAAGATCGGCAGCGGCATCACCGACTTCTTCAACGGCGTCGGGGACGGGATGGACCAGCTCCTGGACCTGCTCGACGGCGTCGAAATCAACGGCGTGGACATCGCCCCCTGCGTGTCCGTGCTCGGCCCGCCCGTCGTGGCCTGCGGCACCGCGCTGTTCCAGCTTGGAAAGAGCGTGCAGGACGATGCCTCATGTGTTCTCGAGGTATGTCACCCCAGTAGTTCGCCGTTCACTGTGGTTTGCCGCACACTCGTGTGGTCTGTCATGTACCGATACAAGTTTGCCTCGCCGACGCGAGGGAAGTGTTTCTGGGCAGACCAACAAAAAGCTGACAATGGATGTCGTGTTGTCACAGATCATCGACGCAGTCCCCGACGTCCCCGAGGCTTGCGGCCCGCTCGCCGACGCACTGAAGACCTGTATCCAGACGAAACAGTGTGACGTGAGCTGAGAAAGAGGCATCAGAGCATCACAACATCACGTCCTAGCGTTCTTGCGGAGATCTTGGCAGCCTGTGAGTTAGGTATTAGTTACGTTGTAGGTACCTCGCCTAGACTAAACACGAGACATAAGGAGACAGCAGAAGAATCGGTCATGAGGATTTGTGATTTCTACCCATGTATTATAAATATTCGTCCCCGTCAGTCGGGGTCCAATATTCTCGCACTGCCTGAGTCCTAACCAGCTCCGGCAACATCAGGAGCCTAGGTGAGGGGTATGGAGGAGCGAAAGCAGGTTTTGCATGATTCCATAGGATCAATCGATGCTTTAATTACGGTGGTACTAGTCTCTTCGGTCCCGGAGGTGAGCCACCGCAGGCACCGGCCGAGTCCCCACGAGCCTTCCGCCTTGTGCGAGTCATCGTCTCGCTGTGCTGGCGCCATCCCGTTGTCGTGCGTCCTGTCGTGTACTGACGAGGGCGCACGAGGCCATGTAAGGGGTGGCGTTGCTGATTCCCGTGTCTAGGGATCCTGTCTGTAGATGTGGTAGGTACCTCCAGGGAAGCCGTCCGTTTGACTGACGGGCCGTTGCCGCTCAAGCCCGTCCACGGAAGGGGAGAGACGGGGTTTATATTGGTGAGCATCGGGGGATTCACGGCAGGTCCTCCCTCACAGACTTGTTGTCGGCTCTTACAGCGACCCACGACCCGACTGCTCGGAAGCTGCCATCGTATCTATCTGAAACCGGAGAGGGAGGGCGGTCAACGGGTTTACGTTGTAAGCAGACACAGAATCTCGGGAGGGGGCAGAGGCTGGCGGTCACAACCTGTCCGTGCTGTCACTGTGTTCGGTGCCGAGGTGTCCCACCGCCGGTAATAATCGAGGAAAAAGAATGGAGATGAAGGGGCAGGGGGGATGTGTAGCATGGGAGATGCTGGTGAGCGGAGTGAGCTCTCCTGCTCCAGACCAGTGCTCCTCCGCGGAGCTTTGCGCGTGTGCGCTTGATGGCGCTACCTAAGCGGGGTGCCTGATAGATAATCCTCCATCGCCGCATCGCAGATGGCGGGGGTGATCAAATCAGATGTGATGCGACCGCTGGATTCCGCTGCTGTCCGCCGGAGTCCCACGAGGCCTGGTTACCCAATCCGGAGAGACTTGCAGATGCGCAGATTGCAGAGGAGAGTGGAAGAGGAGAAGCGAGCTGGTGAGGCTGCTGCTGTTAGTGCTGTCTGTCTTTGAGGTGGTTGCGCCGGTTCCGGTGGTGGCCGTTCATTCAATGTTCCTGACGTTTCTGTTCCTTGTCGTGGGTGGGGTTATCGGGCGGGCAGCGGCTCAGACAGCACGGCGATTAGGCGATGAGCGACGGTGAACGCATCATCAAGGCGGTTCAAAGCAAGATATAGAGATTATACCACTCGATAACGGTCAGTCTGACGGGAGACTGACAGCTCGTTGCCGCGAGTCTCCCGTGAGCTACCATGAGGTACCGCGAGCTTATGGTGAGCCTGTGCCAATGTGTGGTTGAAGATGTGGTATCAAAGATTGAATTGTGGTTGAAGAATCTGGTGGTGCGAGCGCTGTCGCACGGCTCAGCGCGGGATGGGCTGACCTCCATTGGTGGGGTTCGCCCTTGTGCGTTCTAGAGTCGCTGGTCCAGGCGGATCGGCCAATAGGATGGCCACACCGCATGGAACTCGAACGAAAATCGAACGATATCAGCCGATTCCACTCTGGGCCGACTTGGGATTTTTTGGGACGATGCTGTTTTTACCCCTGCCAGTCACCCTGTCAGTGCGAATAGCTCGGTGCTCTTTGCATGCCGCCGACGGGCCAAGTCATGTCGTTTGCCGCATTTGCATCTGGGGAGCAACAGCAGCAGCACCATTGCACCGTTGCCATTGCCCCAGCCGGAGAGACACGCCGCCGCTGCCATCCCGTCGCTTCGGTCAAGGTCAAGAATAGCAAACAATCCATCCAGTCCCAATCGCGCACACATTTTTGACTTCCATTGACAGGAACAGAAACTTGAGGCGACGGCGACGAGCTGGCAGACACCACACAGTCTGACCTGACTTGACTGCCCACTCACCTCACTGCTGCTGCTGTGCCAGTCTCATCGTCAGTCCCGACAGTCCTGTACAACGAGCCTCCCTCCTTCACCACCAACACGCCCCCCTTTTTTTTCTTTTCTTTATTCCGTTCGAGTTCCCCCAGTTCCCCCGGTTCCCCTCTTGTAGGGAGACTGTATCGGCGCAAGCCTGTCGTTGTAGGTAACTGCATTCTGTGCTCCGTAGGGCTATACTTTTTTTCCCCTCCCCCCTTCACGGAGCTCGATCTTGGTCTCCTGAAACGCCACCTCGACCTCAACCTCCCAATCCCATCTCTCCGTTTCGGCCCTGCCCCTTCCCGTCCCCTTTTGCCCCTGCGTGAGAAGAACGACACACGACCGCCGGTGGCCCTAGATCATCGGTCTGTACGCCCCGATATATATCTGTCTATGCACGGGTGACGTTTTGGCATTGCGTCTTTGAACGTTGGTTGTTGCAATTGTTACAGTTGGAACGACCAACGCTATAGAGACACACATATCAAACAAAAAGACTCGCGCCAGACTAACACGTTCACACATCCACGTCCGGTGGATATAGCGTCCCGCATGGTCCAGTCGCAAGGTGGGCTTGGCCGGTCAACCGCAAGTCCACAAGCCGCAGAATCGAGCGCAAACGTAACCGCGACCCCGACTCCGACCGCGACCGCGACCGCCGCCGCGCTGGTTGACGAAGACATGGCACCATCTATCCTCGAAAACTCGACGACGGACGGTGTCAGCCTCAGTCAGGATGGCTACGAGTGCTCAGATCGGCTCACGATGCTGAGGAGCAATCCCGAGGCGCCAACCGAGTGCCAGGTCTGCGTCGTCGGCGCAGGCCCGGCAGGGCTGATGCTGGCCGCCAATCTGGCACGCTTTGGTATCAAGACCCAGATAATCGACGATAGGGCCGACCAGACGCCAGTAGGAAGGTTAGAACATCCAACCCCGAGCTGACTCCGCGCCTGCGACGCACTAGCGGCCCATCGCCAGCACCGACGGCCTGCCTCCTCATTTCATGACCCGTCCTCTCCTCTCCGTGGATCGCGCATTTGCGGAGCTTCTCTAACGTCTTGCCCTCCAAACCTCGTACAGAGCCGACGGCCTGCAGCCCAAGACCCTAGAGACGTTCCGGCAGATGAGGTTGGCCGACCCGCTGCTGCAAAGAGGCGTGCGGGTGTACGATATCTCATTCTGGCGGGGCACAGCCGAAGAGCCTCTTCACCGACTCGGGCGCGAGGTGCACTACCCACCAGTCATCGACGTGCTGGACCCATACATCCTGCTGGTGCACCAGGGCATGGTAGAGAGCCTCTTCATCGAGGACCTGCGGAGGCGCGGCGTTGAGGTGCGCCGGAACACGGCGTTCGAGTCGTACAGCGGGTGCGACTCCGATGCCGGGCCATTGCAAATCAATTGCCGAACCAATGTCACCCAGGATCGTAAAACGATCCTGACTTCGTTCCTCGTAGGATGTAAGTGCAGGCCAGGTTGAACACTCCATCTTGGACCCGGATTTCGTAACTCCCGGGTCTCCCCTCCTCTCTCCCCCTCTTGAGACTCTTGCCGACCGACATCTCCTCTCACATTTGAAATTGGCCATGCTCACATCCTTCTCTAAACTCTAGGTGATGGTGCGCATTCGAAAGTGCGGAAGAGCATTCCCGATGCGAGACCCGTGGGCATGTCCCAGCCAGCGGTGTGGGGTGTCCTAGACGGCGAGCTACATACGGATTTCCCGGATATCTGGTCCAAGACGCTGGTCTACTCTCAGGAGCACGGATCGATCCTCATCATCCCGCGCGAGCGCAATATGACCCGGTTCTACATCGAGCTGAAGAGCCCCGGAAAGACGGACCGGCGCGAGCTGGGCCAGGAGTTCGTGATGCAGCGGGCGCGGGAGATCATGGCGCCCTTCGAGGTCAGGTGGAAGTACGTCGAGTGGTTCGGGCGGTACCAGATCGGGCAGCGCGTGGCCAGTCGGTTCAGCGACGCACACGGGCGGGCGTTCCTGGCGGGCGACGCCAGCCACACGCATTCCCCCAAGTCGGCGCAGGGTATGAACACGTCGATGCACGACTCGTGGAATCTGGCGTGGAAGCTCAACTTCACCATCCGCGGCCTCGCCAAGCCGACGCTGCTCGAGAGCTACGAGAACGAGAGGCGCAAGATCGCGCTGGACCTTGTCAACTTCGACTACGAGCATGCCAACCAGATCGCGGGCGGTGACGCCGTCGCGTTGGCTGAGAATTTCAAGACGAACGTGCGCTTTATCTCGGGCGTGGGTGCCGAGTACAGCGAAAACGCCATCAACATGCACGAAGCACAGGCCTGGGTCATGGGTGATGCGAAGCCGGGCAGCTTGCTGCCGCCCGCCAAGGTCACGCGCTACCTCGATTCCAACCCTGTCGACATCCAGCTCGACATCCCGATGCTGGGCCAGTTCCGCATCTACCTGCTCATGTGGGATGTGCACCAGTCCCGTGTCTTCCTCGACACCTTCTGCAACGCGATCGCCACCCGCGAGTCGCTCATCAGCCAGCTGTCGGCTGCTGCGAGCGCCTCGTACGCCATGCAGCCTCGGTTGCCGTCGCCTGAGGACATCTACCTGCGCCCCGAGAGGTACACGGCCGTCAGCCACCTCTTCACCTTCGCCCTGATCAGTATGTTGCCCCCCTTCCCCATCTCTCCCTTGCTATGGCCCTACCGACTTTACTAACCCACACCCCAACGCAGCCACCATGCCCAAGAGCGAGATTGAGATCTCGGACCTGCCGCCGCTACTCCAGGACAGCAGGTGGACTTTCTACCTAGACGACATCCCGGAACAGGACACTCGCGGTGCGCTGTGCACCAACAAGTGGCTCGGCAGCCTCGGCCCCGGCGAGGTCGCCATCGTCAACGTCCGGCCGGACGGCTACGTCGGGTCCATCGGCCGATGGGACTCGAGCGTCGACGACGCCGGGGAGGAGGCCGCCAGGTGGTTGGACACCTACTACGACCGGTTCATGCAAGTGCCACAGCCTGGCAAGAAGCGGTAGTAGAATTGTCTTGAACGGAAAACGGAAAAACAAAACAAAAACGCAAAAATCAACTGAAACAACCAAAAAGAGAAAAACTCCAAAAACAAGCGGTTCAGATCCATCCAGATACCTACCACCTACCTACGACCTAGGCAACAATTTTCATTTCCGTATGCCCACACTCCTTGATGCACATACCAGATTCTTGATTCTATCCCGAACATCCCACCATCCCAAGATGATGAGAGCGTACCTTGCCCCCCCTCTTTAACTCTGTTCTCCCTCGGCGGCCTGCTTTGCACAAGAATTCTTTGCGTAATGCTCAAACTGGCCGTGGGGGCCTGGGTTGTGTGAGCAGGTTGCTGCCGGTTAGGCTAGACTAGCGGTGGTGGGTTTCGTGGTTGCTCCATACTGCTGCTGGTGGGCATTTTCGAGGCAGCAGGGTCTCGGCGTCACTTATTTTGCCAGCGGGAGTGGCTCTCCCACGGCTTTCTTTTCTTCTCACTAATTCTTGTTCTGTCTCTTCATGGAGGGGGTTAGTTAGGTGAGAGGGCCTTCTTATTGATGAAGATCTACAAGGAGTAAGTAGTAGATATGATCTTTGCTTCAACGAAACGGGCGACGGAGGGGTGGGAGCGCTTCATTTTTCTTCTGTAATATACACTCTTTCCCCCCTTTTATTGGACAGCCTTACCACGTTATCGTGATCACCATGACGATTCTCGTTCCTTATTCTTACACTCCTTGAGTCATAGCCAAGTGGAAAATGAAGATAAAGCTTAGGGTGACAATATGCACTTCACGATCTCTCTCAAGTACCAAGACGAGGCTGAATATCTGAGAACAAGCAATGCAATAGGGGTTCCATTCTTTAGCTGACACGAAGATTGAACGGTCTCTGGTCGCCGAAAGGCCGCTGAATGGGACGTCTTTTACGTATAAGGAGGACTCGATTTACTCCATCCTAAATTGCTACGTACGAGTGCATCGCATGCTCGATGTGGCCAGGGAACGCGAAAGACAATGCACAAAAGGGAGCTAAGGGAGGTGGCAGGTATCAGGTAAGGCAGCCGTAACTACAGATGTCTTCAATACTCATTGGTCTTTCTTTACTTAAAGAAAACGCTCAATATCCCCCCTCTTTTCCATTTCCCTTTCCTCGGCAGCGCTCTATCTACAAGCTACCTACTCAGCTCTGCGTCGGCATAGCAACATCCGCCTTCTTCGCGATGGCGTCGGACGCCTGCCACAGCGTCGTGACGGTCTTGAGCTGCGTGTAGAAGTTGATGCCCGGCCTTCCGTAGAAGGTGCTCGCGCCGCCGCCGGCCACGCTCTTCTTGTTGCCCGTGAACGAGAACATGGGCAAGGGGACGGGGATGGGCACGTTGATGCCCACCTGCCCGGCCTCGATCCGTCGCCGGAACGCCTCGGCCGTGGCGCCAGATCGGGTGAACACGGCGACGCCGTTGCCGTACTCGTTGGCGTTGATCAGGTCGACGGCCTCGTCGAGCGTGTCGACGTGCAGGCAGACGAGCACAGGGCCGAAGATCTCCTCGCGATAGCACCGCATCTCCGGGGTGACGCCCGTGATGATGGTGGGGCCGACCCAGTTGCCGTCCGGGTACTTGGCCGGCGCGTAGCCCCGTCCGTCGAGGATCACCTTGGCGCCCTCGGCCTCGGCGCTGGCGATCAGGGACTCGATGCGCGCCTTGCTCTGCGGGCTGATGACGGGCCCCAGGTCCGCGCCCTTCTCGAAGCCGCCGTTGACACTCAGCCCCTTGGCCATCTGCGCGAGGTCGGGCAGCCAGGACCGCGTCTCCTCGCCGACGGTGACGAGCGTGCTGAGCGCCATGCAGCGCTGGCCCGCGGCGCCGAAGGCCGCGCCCACGACGGCGTTGAGGAACTGGTTCTTGTTCGCGTCCGGGAGCACGGCGGCGTGGTTCTTGGCGCCCAGGTTGGCCTGCACGCGCTTCCCGTTGGCGGAGCCCCGGCTGAAGATGTACTCCCCGGCCTTGTTGCCGCCGACGAACGAGACAGCCTTGATGGCGGGCTCGTCAAGGATGAAGTTGACGGTGCGGTGGGCGCCGTGCACCACGTTGACCACGCCGTCTGGGAAGCCGGCCTTTTGGCACAGCTCGGCCAGAATCATGGCCGCGCCGGGGTCGCGCTCGGATGGCTTGAGGATCAGGGTGTTGCCTGTGACGGTGGCGATGGGGATGGACCAGAGTGGGATCATGGCGGGGAAGTCTGTTTCATGACTTTGTTAGCAATTCTGTGATGAATGAAAGGAGCGGGTGGAGGAGCATCTCAAGAGTGGACTTGAGGAGTAGTTAGGGGATAGATGAAGGGTACGTAGTTAAAGAATAATCCAAGGATAGTTGCAGAACGATTGAAGGGGGGTCGGGAAACGGTTGGGGAATTGTGGAATAGTTGAAGGCTGGTTGGTTGAGGAATGTTTGAGGAACAGTGGAGAGAAGTAGAAGAAACGCACTAAAGGGGCAGATGGCAGCCACCACGCCCAGGGGCTCGCGATACGTCCGCGTCTCCATATCCTTGGCCACCTCCAGCACCTCGCCCTTGAGCAGCTCCGGCGCGCCGCAGGCGGCCTCGGCGACCTGCAGCCCGCGCAGGACGTCGCCCTTCGCATCGGCGAAGGTCTTGCCCTGCTCCAGCGTGATGCTCGCCGCCAGCCGGTCCCAGTTCTCCCTGATGAGCGCCACCAGCTTGAACATGATCTGCTGCCTGGCCAGCACGCTCGTGGCCCTCCACGTCGGGAAGGCCTTCTGGGCGGACTCGACGGCGGCCCTCAGCTCGGCGTCGGTCTGCTGCGGCACGCGCGTCACCAGGTTGTTGGTCGCCGGGTCGTGCAGGTCGATGAACTCGGTCGCCTCCGAGGAGACGAACTTGTTGTCGATGAACCAGGGCGTGTCGGTCACGGACTGGATCTTGTCGTGCGTGGTCGGGTAGCTCGTCGCCGTGGTCGAGAGCGGCCGGAGGTGCTGCGCCGTGGCGTGCAGCCGCCGAGCCGCGGTGGAGGACCTGGAAGAGGTGGGTGAGGGTGGAGCCATGGCCGAAGTCCGCCTTGACGACGACAGGAGAAATGACGATGATGGAGCTGTCTGGGAATGTCGGCGGCCTGCGTTGGCGGTCACGCTCCGTGATATGACCCGACGCATGTCGAACGAGAGTTATTCCGAACTCTGGAAGAGGAGAGGGAGAGGGAGGAGGGGGAGGAGGGACGGAAGGCGGGAGACCGATCGCGGCAGGACGGGATGGAAAAGAGACACTGAGCCGGGCCCTAATTGGCTACAGCTCGGACCGCGAAGTGGTCGGTGGTATCCTGCCGCTCTTCCTGTCGATTAATTGATCACGCCGTCTGTAATTGGTGTGGAAGGGAAGCCGGCACGGGAGCTGCTGCTAGCTGATGGCTTCTATCTACGAGGTCTGGCTCTACCCTCAGTGTTATATGTCCACTGAGAAATAGTCTGGTCGCTCCTGTCTCCATCTTCTCACCCCCGCTGATGGAAGGCGAGGGCACCCCGATCATCGGGACTTCCCCGGCTTTCACTCTCCACACGACCACGGTCTCCCCCTGTTCAAGGCCGCGCTTTGCCGAACGACCCCAAATCAACAAAGCTCTTTGACCAATCAACAGCAGGTGCAATTGTCACTTACAGGAGAGGATTGAGTGCGGGGAACTTTTCAGCGCCAGATTCGCCGAGGCATCCTTATCGAAAAGTGACGACACATAGCCGTAGGTACCTCTCGTGGTTGCGCTCTCGAGATGATGATAGAACACAAACTCGGTTGTATTTTGTACGTAACAGAGAGTTGCTCGAGAGGGGTTGAAACATTGAGGTGAGCAGTGCATACGAAACGATATTAAACGAGTTTTCAGTTTCGACTTTCAAATTGTGCCTATGGTCTTACTTCGCAGCCGGTCCAAAGTCTCAGCATGCCCTAGAAATACAATAGATAGAGATGTACGCCTTGCAAGTCGACTCTGTCAGGAAAAAAGGAAAAAGGGAAACGGGCAAGAGAAAAAAAGATAGCATAAAGGAAATCTGATCAGCAAAAGGGAACACCATTTTTTCCCGACAACTTAATCCCTTGCCACTTGGTTCGGTCCTGAGGGGGCATTGAAGTGACGACGATGGTGTTTTTTGGTTTTTGTGTTTTTGAGTTGCCTTAATTATAACTCCTCAACGAATCCACCCATCCCTCCCAAATACCCGACCAGGTGTCACGACAAGTCGCCGCAGAATCATCTCCATTCCATTTTCCCAACATGTCACCAACTACTGTCCGCTCCGGGTGCTGCGCTTGCTCACACCCTCCTTAGCGGTGTCAGCGCCGGTAGCCGAGGCCTCGGCTTTAGCGTCCTTCGCCTTGTCCTTAGCGTCCGTGGCAACCTTCTTGGCCGCCGGGGCAGCGCTTCCACCAGCGCTGGCCAAAGCAACAACACCGGCAAGGAGAGTGATGAGAATGGCACCAGCGGCGATGGGGACCTGGGGCACGAAGCGGATGGCGTTGGGGACGCTATCCTGCGACATCTCCAGGAACAGGTCGACCTTGGCCTTCACATACTCCCAGGGGTTCTCCAGGAATTGCAGCTCAGAGATGCTCTTGATCGGCTTGTCCTCCTCCTTAGGCTTCTCAGCCAGCTCGAGGAGCTGCTCGACCTCGCGCTTCTCGAAGAAGGTCTCCTCTGCAAGCTTGCGGGCATCCTCAACCGAGTGGCCAATGTAGATGTTGTCGAACAGGATGTCGCTCTGCATGGTCCAGATCTCAAAGCCGATCTATCATATGGTAAAGCAAAGCCAGGTTAGCACAGTCCTACATGCAGTAGCACGACCACCATTTGCTATCAACTAGCAGCAACGGCAGGGAGGGTACTTACAGCGCCCATGGGCTCGAAGTTGGCCGGGGTCTTGTCCTCGAAGTAGTCAGGGTTCTTGATCTTGCGAGGAGCCCAGACACCCTTGTAGGCCGGGTTGTCAATGTACGGCGCCGACCACTTGCCCTTGTAGTTCTCGTTCTTCTTCATGGGCTTGGTCCAGGGGCCGCATCCGGAAACCTCGGCACACTTGGGGTTGGGAACGGTGGGGGCGATCCAGTCACCGTCCTCCTCATCATCCCAGTCCTCGGGCTTCTGCGCCTCCGGGTCAGGGACAGACAGGGGCTCATTCTCGAGCCAATCTTCGGGCTGGGTGGCCTCCTCATCGACGATCTCGTAGGGGGCATCCTCGTCCCAGTCCTCGGGCTTCTTGGCCTCGGGGTCGGGGATACGCTCCTCGTCAACCCAGTCATCGGGCTTCTTGTCCTTGGGGTCGTCAATCTCCTTAGGAGGGTTGACAGCAGGGTCGAAGTCCTCCAGGAGGCTACCCTCCTTGACCTGGTCGCCGTTCTGCTGGATGATGTACGTGTTGTTGGGGTGGACGATGAGCGTGTAGAGCTCGGTAGTCTTAACAATACGGGCCGTCGGGGGGCTCTTCAGGTGCTTCTCCTCATACTCGCCCGTCTTGGGGTTCTTGTGGTTGAAGATGAAGTGGACCTTGTTGGTGTGCCCGCACTTGTCGGGGCCGAACATGATGACGTAGGGCGTCGTGTTGCTAAACTCCTCCTGGTGAAGGGCCTTGTTGTCCCTCAGGAGCTTGAGGTAAGCGCCACCGCACTCCAGACCCTCTAGAGAGCGAAGAAAGGTGACAGGTCAGCGATGACGCTCGATACTCGATGCTCGCACAGCGTTTCTCGTCTGGGCTGGTGGGAGAGTTTCTTTGACTTACTCTGAAGCTTGACCTCGTACTGCACGACCAAAGTCTTGCCCTTGGGGTCGATCTTCTTGGCGAACTTGGAGGAGATGGCGTGGTGGGCAGCCGGGTTTTTCACAACCAGGCCCTTGTCACCCTCCACTCCCTTGTAGACAGTAGGCTCCTCAACAGCCCATTCGCCAACGTACGCCCACTCCTCCTCATCCTTGCCAGAACCCTTCATGTTCTTCTTGGCGTGAGACGGCTTCCACCGTGTCTCCCAGTCGTCGGTGAACTGCTCCAGGAAGGGAGCCTTAAGCTTGGTGGGCTGTATCGGTGAAGCACAACTGTTAGCGTCCAATTGGTTTACCCGACAGACTCAGTGCCATTGGTACAATGTCGATGGTGTTGTATGTAGCCGTTCGAGACCATGATAACAAATGTGCCACACCGACGCCGACGAAGACGCCGACGTCACCGGGCGAGCCGAGAGAGCTCGGGGAAGAGCGAACATACCTTAAAGGTGGCCAGTGTCGGCGCAGCGGAGCTCGAGGACGTGGCACCAACGCTGGAGGAGGCCGCATCGTCATCCTTGATGACCTTCTGAGCATGATCGTCATGCGCAACCACGCCGCCGAGGAAAAGGCTGGCTGCGGACAGCGCAGCTGTGACAAGCCTGTACTTCATGATGGGCAAGCTGCAATCCTGAACCGGGATGAGGCAAGCGAGCTACCTAGGCTGACCGGCAAGGCAAAGAAAAGGGAATGGGAAAAGAAGAGAATTGGGTGGATGGTGAGAATCGGTTTGCTCCCGGCACACGACGACGAGGGAGAAGGAAATTCTTAGACGGAAGAGAGAGGTTGAGGGTGAGGCGGTGGTGTTAAAAAAGACTGGACCTCTGGGGAGAAGCTTGCTTGGCATCAACGTGTCCTTTTTTGCTTCCAGCTGTGACCGCTGGCCAGGAGGCACAAAAAAATATTAGGTGGTCAATTCACTGCACCTGGGGTCAAGAATTGGGGTCAGGTTCCCGCTCGGGGCGGGCAAGAAGCTAAGGAATGGGTGGGGCCACTACACCCAACGTGCGGGGCCGGGAGGTTCAACTTTCTTCTGTGGCGTTCGATTTGCAGTCTATCGTCCCCGCCAACAGCATCGTCCATAAGAAAATGAACAGAAATGCGCTCAACATCATGCTCCGTACAAGGCAGCCGACGAAAGGGGAGGAATTCACATCATTAATATCGTTGGAACGGACGTAAATACCAACATTCAATTGCTCACCGACTTCCTCTTTGTCCAAACCAGCCGAAGATACGAGTGCACTTGCGGCTGGTTGGCAATGGACCGACGCTACGGAATAGTACGTGATACCAACCTCCTTCCGCCGAGGCGCCCTCATCCTTTGGCCTCCCCGTTCCTGAGGTAGCTTGAACCTAAGCCAGGGGGCTCAATGGGTCTATCGTTTGACGGACCCAACCGGTCCCCAACCAGAGGCCTTGCATTGAAATGGGAAGGGAGCCGTGGGTTTCAGCGGACTTATATTATCACGTCTGTATTCTCCAGCTTTGCTTCAGATGGCTGATCACAGACAACAAGCCTCCAGCCTACCACGGTCTCCCTACCTACCTAAGGTAGGCTACTGTCCCCAGGAGACTAGTCCTAACCTTGAGTGCTTCCACAGCAGCAAGACAGGTGGTGACAGTTACGCTCACCAAAATTTACGGACGATTGAGACTGTACAGTGAGACCACGTGGAAGCTTGAAGCTTCGACCATCCATAACGGGATCCCCCGGCTCCCTGCCAGGAATGGATGGTGGTGGGTCGCCAGCACGGATGAGGCCCCGAAGCTTCACCTTCAAGCTCCATGTCCCATTAAGTTTGTTCCATGTGTGGTGACAGATTGACAATTGCTGTTCGGAACGAGCCTCACTCTCTTCGTCTACAAGCAAGGTAGGTACCTTGTCCTGTATGTAGGTGTCCCGTCACGGATAGGTATCTTTCTGGACGTGCCGAACCCGAGCCCGCATGGTGACATGTTCCGAGTGAGTAAGTCGACTACGATAATAGGCGGTAAAAGTTCCGCCGTATCAAAGACCAGCCTCTCTTGAAGCTCCACCCGATCACTCACAAAGTTCGTTGAATGCCGGAAGCCAAGCCATCCCTGCGCTTATCCAACTATCAAGCACGCATTTAGCCTCATTATTTGCGCTATAAAACTCCCTCTTCCGCGATTCCAATACATAGAAACTGGATTTGGAAAAAAACCCGAGAGGTTACTTTTGCATCACTTCCCATACTATCAGGTACATTCATCCATTCATTTGCTTGCAAGAACCTAGACCTTTCACAGAAACGGAATCGTTCCTGAAGACACATTTCCTCTTTTTCCTGTGTGCCCAGTTCGCTACCTATCACCGTCCACCGCCGAGGCCAAGAAACCGACCCCTCCCCCTCCCCCTAGTTGACTGACCGACTCCAGTCTAGTCTTTTTTGCCAGCGAATTGTGCCGATACTTTCACCGCCCCTCAGAGCCAACAACAAAGACGACAAGCCATGTCTGTGGAGGAGAGCAGCAACGACCACCTGATCCTCTCGCATAACCCAGACCATCCCGCGAATCTGATACCTTCCCTGTGCGCCAAGTTCTGGACCCTGGGTTGGGTGACGGGAACTGGCGGTGGGTGTTCGATTCGCGAAGAGTAGGTAGCGGTGACTATTTCCTCCTTGTCTTCCTAATCCTTTCTCTCTGTCTTCGACTGCTTTGACTTCTTTGGTCCATTGGCTGTTTTGTTGGGCGAGGGCGGTCAAGTGGCCCCTCCCTCCCTTCCTCACCTTGGACCCCCTTTTTGTTCATGCACGCTCAATGGTCTGCCTCTGTACAAGCCCCTACCTACATACTTTACTCTCAATATCGCCATGCTAAGGGAGGGAGGTATGACGCGGGCACGGTGATAGTTCCTTTTCACACTCGCATGAACGGAACGAGCCAATAGTAACAACTCTCCTCTCCTTCCCCTCACAACCCACCCCCCTTCCCACCATGTAGTGACCTCGTCTATATCGCACCCTCGGGTGTGCAAAAGGAGCTCATGAAGGCGACGGACATCTACGTGCTCTCCCTGGCCGCACAGTCCGCCAGCCTCCGGGACCGGGTCTACATGCGGCGGCCTCCGGGCCTGAAGCCGTCGCAGTGCACGCCGCTCTTCCTGGCGGCGTTCACGAAGCGGCGGGCCGGCTGCTGCATCCACACGCACAGCCAGTGGGCCGTGCTGGTGACGCTGATCCTCGAGACGAGGGGTCCCGGCTTCGACAGGGAGTTCCGCATCAACAACATGGAGCAGATCAAGGGCTTCGGCCGGGGGTTCGACAGGCCCGGGAACCTGGGGTACCACGACACCCTCCGCATCCCCGTAATCGAGAACACGGCCCACGAGGAGGACCTGACCGAATTCCTGGAGGAGGCCATGGACAAGTACCCGGATGCGTACGCCGTCCTGGTCCGTCGCCATGGGGTGTATGTCTGGGGGGAGACCGTGCAGAAGGCTAAGACTCAGTGTGAGAGGTATGCATGCCGTCATCTTCCATCCCCCATCTCAGCCCCCATATCTGAAGCCTTCTAAACCCGCTCAACGCACGCCGCCATCACGTGCGGTTCCTACTTGACTACGGTGGTATCAAACTAATGTGTTTCTGTCTATGAACAGCCTGGACTACCTATTCCAGCTTGCTGTCGAGATGAAAAAGCTAGGCCTGCCGTGGATGACCGACGTCGAGCCCGTGAAGACAAGTAGGTCATGAAAGGTTGGTTGAAGGTTGATGATGATAATGATGACTGGGTAGCAACACTATACGCAAAAGGGTACGACAGAGAAGGGAGGGGCGTTGAGAGACGATTCGCTGTATTTCTGAATTTTTACACCAAATACAAACCCATCATTACTTCGTATTGACAGTAGACACATCCACAACATGCCATCATTGTTGCACGGCCGGTAGATCCCTTTTTATTTTTTCCTGATTTGGTTTTTTTGACATTTTGACCTTATCCGTATCCGTATCCGTACCACCACCCACCCCCCTTCCGTTCCAATATACATTTTCGTAACGTTTGACAGATATCGCACAACCTTCCTGCAACCCCTCCCTTTCCCTCCCACCATTCCCATAAGCGAGCGTCCTCCTCCTGGTTTGCTTGCTCTTTGTTAGATGGCTAGTACAGCAGCCAAGAAACCCAGGAGGCCGACGGCAGACGATCCCACGCGAATGACCTCAGCGGCGGCCTTGGATGTGCTAGACGTCGACGCGGCGCTGCCCGTGCCGGTAGCGGAGCCCGTGCCGGTGCCCGTGGTGACACCCGAAGACGAGCCTGAGCCCGAGCCCGAGCCCGAGCCCGAGCCCGAGCCGCCCGAGGAGCCGGTCGGCTGGGGCGTGCCGCCGGAGGAGGTCCAGTAGTTGGCGCCGATGCAGCCGGCGACACAGACGCCCCACGCGGCGTTGTCCGCGACGGTGCCGTGGCCCTGTGGACAGGCCTCGACGCACTTGGTGGTTGCGTTGACCTGCTCAGTGTTGGGGAACGGAACCTGTAGAGAGAGAGCCAAATGCCCAACTGTCAGCCCCCTTGCTGGGGTCTTGTCTTGTCGCCTTGTTCCTGTTGCCTTGTCTGGTGGGGAGACCAGTGGGCAATGGTGATCACGACGAGTTGTAGGAAGGAACTATAGCCACTTACGCCGACACATTTGGCCTTGCAGTTCACGTCAGCATCTCCGCAGGCCTTAAGGCAGGCCAGGGTGGAGGCCTGGGCAGGATCGACGCTGGTCGACGAGGTCGGGGCCGAGACTGTGGTGGACTGGGCGGAAACAAGGGCGGCGAGGGCGCCAACGATGAAGACGGAGAAACGCATGGTGGCGGGGTTTTTTTTCCGGGTATTATTAAATATTATGTATGAATACCTTTAGCAGGCAGTTGACTACGCAAAAGCGAGCGATAGTGATTTATAAAATATGTATATAGGTGCAGTAGTGATACTGAGAGCAACGACCGTGGTGAAGAAGAGACAACAACAACCGGAGTTGATAGCGTCAGAGGTGTTGGATGAACGAGTGTAATGGGTAGGAGCAGGCTACCCAAGCAACAGAATGTATGACAGCAAGACGCGGCACACTGAGATCACGACAGGTGTGGTGCGGTGCGGCGTTGGAAAGGATGGCGCGAGGGGAGCCAACTCTAATAAATAACAGACAGGCGATGCCCAGAGCAGCGCCTAGCCCTGGGTTCCATCCACTCAGGACTCAGGGGGGAGTGCAGCATGTGGCGGGCCGACCGCAAGGGGGCAACCAACGGGAAGGGAGGGGCGAACAAAAGATGGAGGGAGGGTGCCATCAGCTAGTTGCCCACGAAAAAGCAAGAGAGTCACACATTGCTTGGTTCTTTGGTGCGTGGCACAATTTCCTCCTCTTTTCCTGTTTAAATTGCGTAGGACATTTTCCATATTCGGACAGGATCGCGGGCGTGGGCCAATTAGCGTCGACGCGGGTCAGGATGGGGAGAGGGCGGCAGGTTGACATGGAGTCAAAATAGTCCGGCAATCTCGTGTTGGGGCAAGGTCGATGCAACGCGAATGCCAGGATTTTTGTCTCTCCTCCTCGTCGTCACCTCGCGTCCACTTAGCAAAGTCATAATGGACTGGAAGCAGGCATTCCCCGCCAAAAACTCCGCTGTCGACGTCAGACCTCAAAATGGACCCCGAGCCTGGCCTTGACGACCTCAGGATGAGGATCTCGATGCAGGCAGTTTGAGGGCTTGTTATCTTCTTCTTCCCCTATGAGCACGACCTCATTTCCCTTCAGACAGAAAGAAGTTGGTCTTGAATCAGCTAACAGGGGATGACAGGATGTGGTAAAAAAAAAAAAAATCGACGCCCAACCGCCCTGAATCGTCCAAGTCTGTCTCCCAGCAGGCCAATCAAGTGACGGGGCCTTGCAGGTGGCTTGCAGCTGAAAGTTAGCAGCCCCCCTGAGCCAGCAACCCCCTTGCAAGGTAACCTCATCGCGTCTGTGCACGATCGATGCCCGTTTGTGATAAAATAGCGTCGGTAATGGGACAATGGGATACTGTGTAGATCTAATGCACACCTGATGTTCAAAATTGCAGTTTAAAGCAACACCTAGGTGAAAGACGCTTATTATGGAAAACGATGCGCCGATGTACACCATAGGTGGTCGAGAGCAAAAGTAGCGTGTCGTGCATGTTCTCTCCCAACATCTCCTACCACGGGACCGGCCCATCCACGTCAGAGAAAGTGCCCGTCTCGTCATCCAACCCCACCAGAGTCGCGAGCCGGCAAGCCTCGATCGCGCCGTGCTCGGGGCCATAGACGCCCCCGAAGTTGTTCAAGCTCGTCGAGCAGGACCCCGGGCAACAGAGGTTTATCTTCCAGGACGGGTCGCGCTCGAAATCCACGGCGTACTGGTAGACCGCCATGTTGAGCGCCGCCTTGCTCGCGCTGTAGGCGCGGTATCCCTTCAAGCTGCGGTACCTGGCATCGATGCCGCTGCCGCTGCCGCTGCCGCTACTGCTACTCCCACCGCTCCCACTGCCACTGCCACTGCCACTGCCCGTCCTCAGTGTCATGCTGCCCAGCCCGGAAGAGAGGCACACGATGCGCTTCGTCGGCGCGCGCGACGTGCGCAGCAGCGGGAGGAACGCCTCGATGACGGCCACCACGCCGACCACGTTGGTGTCGAGCACCTCGAGCCAGGCTGCGCGGTCTCGCCCCGACTCGCTGTCGCCGCCGCTGCCGCCGCTGCCCGGGGTCGCGGCGTTGTTGATCAGGACGTCGAGACGGCCGTATTTCTGCTCCACGGCCCGGGCCGCCGCGCCGATCGACGCGTCCGAGGTGACGTCGAGCTCTAGGGGCTCAACCGACAGGCCCTGCTTGCGCAGCTCCTCGGCGGCGGCATCGACCGCCGTCTTGCGCCGCCCGGTCATTATTACGTGGTAGCCATCCTGCTCCGTTACGAGTTTCTTGGATATCTCGAACCCGATGCCCTGGTTGGCACCAGTAACCAAGACAAGGGTTGTCAGTGGTGGTTGGGCTTGGTCTGTGGCCACCATTGTTCGGCGCCGGAATGCGGAATATTGCAAATGTGTATAGACGTGTGCTAATTCGGTTCTAGCCTTTGTGCCCCTGGTGCTCTCTTGCCCACAAGCACAAATGGAGAGGGAGGCAAAGAACAGGCAAGGGCTGTGGAATGATAGGTTAGGGCAGGAACCTCCATATAAACCATATTCAAGGGGCCTAGATCGCGATATGCGAGACCGTCTCGGCACGTGTTGGACTCGGCAGCAGCCGGCATGTCATGTAGCAAAGAGTTTGTCTCATGCAAAAGCCGCAATACGAGAGTGGTGGGGTCGGATAGAAGGTGCCGGTAGCATTCATCCGGCCTTGGAACGCTCCCCGCCGCCCGGTCTGCCTGGCCACCCCGAAACCCTCCTGGATGGGGTATCGACTGAACTCGTCGTGGTATGTCTTCAGTTGCAAGACCGTCCGAACATGGGAGGAATTATTTTCATCTAGGGGAGGCGGCGACGGAGGCATCGGAGGGTGCAAAACCCGCCCAGCGGTCAGTCATATCAACTCGGCATCGCCCTCGGTAACTAGTTGTTTGGCATCGGACCACCTGAGGATGAGTATATCTCCGTCCTTCCCTTCCATTGCGCCGTCCGAGTCCGTCCCCCGCCCCTCGACGAAGCAGTCGCGCAGCAGGCGGACAAAGACGGCCGAATCTAGGTCCGGTGTCTCGATCATGCTGACGTTGCCCCCCGAGTCGTTCAAGTTCTGCATCGCCGGGGGGAAGGACGCGAGAAAGGACGAGAGATAGTGGTTGTGTAGAAGAGCTTGGTGGCGTGTCGCGTAGGCGAGTTCCGTTTCGGACAGTCGGTTCCGTAGTGCCGGTGTTGACAGATAGTGTAGAGTATGTTTGTCGATCTAGATATATATATATGAGTTGCGTACGTCGATAAGTATGCGCATCGAAGGAAGAGACAATGGAGGGCGGTCGGACGCCGCGTCGGGTGCGGGAAGCTACTCGGTACCCGGAGAGAGTGGGTGATAGGACCACAGACCTTAGCTATTCGGGCCCGAAGGTAGCTCCGGACAATGAACTTGTACCGCTCCAGTTCGGTCTGGATCACTATGAGGGCGAAGTTCGTCTTGGGGTCCATGTCGCCCGTCATCTCTTCGACCTTTTCGATCTGGCGCTTGATGCGATCGTTCACCCGTTCGAACAGACCACCAGGTGGCCACCTGTATCGTGTATCGCGAAATGGTAAGGCACAACAAGCTTTTCTACAGAAACATAGCTTTCTTTCTGATCTTCTCCATGAGAGAAGTAATGGCGTGATGTATAGCAGATCTGGCTAGAAAACAAACGTACTCGAGGAGCTCTGGGGAAGATCGCTCCGCAACCCAGGCACGTGTTAGCACTTGGAGATCTCGCGTCTCCTGGGGCACCGCGTAGGAGGCGGGGTCAACCTCGCGCAGGATGTCGTCGATATCCATGCTCCAGGGTCCGAGACTTGCTCGGGGGCAAAAGTCGATGGGTTCAAGTTGAAGCCTTCCTGACGAGGTCTGAGAGAGCTTTGAGTTGGCTGTCTAGTGCTCTGTTTGTCCCAAAAGTGGTATTTTTAGGCGTGACAGCGCCGACCCAAGTCGTTGTCGCGTTGTGTTCATCAGCACCAGCTACCAGTCATCACCACAAGAATCGAGTTTGGTGGGGCCGCGAAAAGGAGCGCCTCGTCTTGGCGGATTGATGGAGGGGTCCCTCTCGCTCCTCCGGATTCTCAACCGAAGACGTCCGGGATTCCCCAGGGCAGTTGGCTGGAGGTTTTCTCTGCCCGAGTTTTGCCAAGCTAAAGCTTCTTTGGGTCTTCTTATCAATACCATAGTAACATAACAAGAGGGTGGCATCAAGCTCAATCTGTTCTCTTCCCAGATCCTCGGAAACAATCCGATATCATAACGCGATCACTCGTACTGATGACCCGGTTCCATCGACGTGTCTGGCTCATGGAGGACCTGCCGCAGCCTGCCTCCTCCGCAGCCAGTTGACCGGTCTGCTAACTCAAACCGGGCAGTTAAACTTCGACCATCTGGTAGCTTCAACATGCGAGCGAAGGCATTTGATAAGAATCAAGTCAAGAAGACCAAAACCCTAATGCAAAGTGCAACGAGGGACGCGCAATACACAGCACACCACCACCATCTTCTTGGCCATCCTCTTGCCTTTGCTTTATCGCCCAAGACATCCTTCTTGCTTTTTTTGCACACGGATGTCAACCACCCCGCGCCACGCCGCCTTGTCGTCCCTCTCCCCAGGTCACACACCTTGCCACTGGAAGAGATATTTTGGCACTGAACGCATACGAGACGCTCTAGTGCAATCCAGTTCAAACCCTTTTTCTGTCCCTCGCAACCGTCGACCAGCGAACGCTAACAACCGATGGGCTGCGTCTGTGCTCACCGAGCATACCAGGAAACAGGAATCTTTCCCATCTCTCTCATCTTCCAATCCCTACCTATCCCTACACCTATCCCGCTCTTCTGCTGCTGCAACCGATCGCTCGGGATGAGTGGTGGGTGGTATGCGGAGGTTGTTGTGGTGTGGGGAGTGAGGCAAATATTGGAAAAGGGCACAAGATACAAGATACGGGGGTAGAAACATCAATGGTGGGTGAGATGGCCTATCTTTACCTACCTCTTTCTTTTTCCCTGTCACTGAAAGCCGATGACGGGTTGGAAAAAGGTGCGCCGGGTGTGTGCCGCATGGCGCACTTGGTTTTTCAGCTCATGCACTAAGCGGTGTCATTATGACCACTCATCGTGAGCGTCGGGCCCCGCTCACCGAATCAGAGACGGAGGCTGGGTCCTGGTGGGCGCAGCCAAGCGACCGTCTCCGGAGGCTGGAAGCACCAGCACATGGGAGAAGACGTACGCAGTATTGGCGAGACTTACACCGTAACAAAGTCTTGCGGACCCAGTCCGAAAGCTTGCAGGACGGAGGGACTAGGCAAAAGGACCTTGGCGGTGGGGGATGTGTGGGAGCTACATTCCCAGCCTCCCAGCTCTCTCTATTTCGTATGTACCTCTCTTCCCAAACACAAGCAACATGTCCGCCAGCGCGCCAGCACACCAGCGCACGCTTCTCCGCTCGGGGTCTCAGTCTCACCCTCCTCCTGCGATGGTTGCCCAAGTTGGCAGGCCGGCTGGAAGGCAAAGCCATCGCGCTATTGGAATCGAACTCGGTTTCGCCCACCACCCACATTGCTCTGGTTGGTTTTCGGGGCTTTTTTGGCGCTGGGGACGGTAGGGCTGGGACGCAAGCTCGTAGTCGTGACCTTTTTATGGACTTTTTTATGGGCTCCCCTCCGCCCATCTGGTCGCCTTCTCGAGGCTCCCTCAATGTGCATTCTTTACCTCCCAGTCGCCTGGTTCCACCACCACCATATTGAACTCTACCAGGCTCAGCCCGGCTGCCCTTGTAGGACATCATAGAGTCATCGTCGACTCCCCAGCCGCCGCCTCGTTGCTGTGGTTGCTGGGTCCTCTCAGTCAAGGTCTTCCAGGCCCTCCCTCATCAAAGTCGCCTAAGTTGCCTTAACTTCTGAAAGATATGCCCACCCTGGGCGCTTGTGAGCTGCTCCGCAGCCGCCACATGTCTCACATCTGACTACATGTTGACGTCCGATACACAGATGGTTCAGCTGAGGTTATAAGGCTACACGCACAAGCACGTTCCCCCCACGAATCTTTCATTCGCCTGCCTACCTACCTACCTACCTACCCGACCTTGGTACCTAGTTACGCAGGATTCTCGTGCTTTCCTCCTGCGCACCTCCCTCTCTTCTCGTCATCACCCGACTTGAACCGACTTATACCAACAGTTGGGTCACGCATTCTTCTACCATCTACATACTGCAATGTCGTCGTGATGATGGCGCCGCTTCGAGGCCTCCTGGCGGCGATCCTCGTCTGCCTGGCCCTACCGATAGTGGTCGTTTCTTTCGTTCTCCCGGAAGGCAACTCCACAGACGTCAACGAGCATGACGAACTTGGAACCTCTTGGACAGGACACGGTCTAGGGGCCCTGCAGCCGTTCGTCCCCGGGACACCGCCCTTCGTGAGGGCCTCGCCGGAGCTAACCCTGCAGCTCTCCAGGAGAGACTGTCTGCCGAACGGCACGAACTTCTGCTTCAACAATAACAATGTTAACTTCTGTGCCGGCTGCGGCAACTGCTGTTCCGACTCGGCAAACCTGTGGTGCTGCAAGTCGGATAGCACCTGCTGCGGGAGCTCTTGCTGTGCTGCTGGGCAGACCTGCAATAATGGCCGATGCTATGGCAATCTGTTAGTTCCCCGTTATCCTCATCCCAAGACCGTACGAAATATCGCGAGTCCCTTTCCTTCCATGGCTCTTCAGATCTCCGCTAATATCATCCGGACCCCCCCTTACAGCGTGACTGCTACAGTCCTCAACACATTCACGACAACGGTCACTCGATTTTCGACGAAGGTCGATTCGGTAGTGGAGGCAGTAATACAGACCTCGTACATCAACTCCATAGTCGAGGTCACGCTCTCCAATCTAGCCACCCAGACAGACGTTACGGTAGTGACAGCCACTGCAGTCGCCAAGCGATCGCCACCATCGCCAGTGGTCCGGGCCAGGTCCGAAGAGGAAATTCGCGATGAAGGGGGCAAAAAGGGCCTTATGGGGTTGCTGCGCTTTATGGCGCCCCGTGCCGTCAATTTCTTAGGCAGGCCGGGTTCGGACCTGCATGCACCAGTGGCCAAGAGACAAGAAACAAGACCGGCTTCTGTGGCCGCAGTCTCGACGACGACGGCCACTAGCGTCGTGACGGAAGTGAAAGAAATCACGAGTGTGCTGGTGACGACTTTTACGGGCTTTACCACCCAGGTGGTGTTCTCTACCCTCTACCAGACACACACCAAGTACGTCTTGCATTTGCTTCGATCTTATATGGTGGTGGATGGACTACCTCTTTTTCTGACAGGTACTGGCACGCTCGTGTCAACCACTCACCCAGCGTCCTCAACGCCCAAACGACCGTCCGCGTAACCTCCACAACGACGTTCACCTCCCGGCCCCCCGTCACCCTCACCTCAACCTACATCGCATCCGACGCCGCCCAGTCATCCGGCACGCCCGCCGACACCGCCGCGCCCACGGCCACCACCACGACCGTCGCCGCGGCGGCCGGCCCCTCATCGCCCTCGCTCTCCACGCCGACCATCATCGGCATCGCGGTGGGGTCGGCCGCCTTCGCCGCGCTCGCCGCCGCGGCCATCTACGGCTGGTTCGCGTGGCAGCGCAAGCGCGCCAGGCGCGCCCAGGAGTACGAGGACGCCTACTACGGCCTCAGCAGGGACAGCGCCACGTACGGCGGCGGCGGCAGCGGCGGATACGGATACGGCACCTCGGCCGTCGGCGAGGTCCGACAGCCCCGCATCCCCAGCCTCCTCGGCGGCGGCGGCCTTTCTCCCCAGAACAACAACAACGGCTTCATGTCACCCGGCGGCCTAGCTGCGGCGAACGGTGGTGGCGGGGTGGCGTATCATAATCGCTCCAGCTCCGGCTTCACCGGCTCCACGGCCGTGGGCGGTATTGGTGTCGGTGGCGGGCCTGGCGGTGGCGTCATCAAAGACGTCCGAGTCTCGCAGGGCCCGAACGGCAGCTTGGTGTACAACGTCGTCGAGCTGGCGGAGACGGGCCCCGTCGAGGTGTCCGCCGACGCGGCCGTCCAGCCCTTGCGCTACGAGGCCGACGGCGTGCGCGCGCCGCCGTCGCCCGCCGAGGTGCCCGGCAGCAGCGCGCCGTTCTTCCCCGCCGGCGGCGCTCCTCCTGAGGGTGGTGGTATGGGTGGTGGTGGTGGTGGTATGGGCATGGGCATGGGTGGTATGGGAGGAGGTATGATGATGGGCCAGCAGCCGCTGCACCAGCAAGCCGATGGTGGCGGCAGCGGCATGTTCTACGCGGCCGAGCCGCCCAGCCCGACGTCGAGTCCGCCGTCCAGCACGCCGTCGACGTATCGCGTGTCGCAGCAGCAGCAGCAGCAGCAGCCACTGCAATACCAACACCAGCAGCAGCCACAGCAACACCGCCAGCAGCAGCAGGGGCAGGGCCTATTCTGGACGGACTACTGATTCGATTGGCTGATTTGATATTGCCCGCCGCATACTTTTACCCGCCATCATCTTGCTTCTCTTTTTCCAAACCCCGCCCTGCTTTACCGCTCTACGGTAACCGGCCACCTAGCCAACCTCATATTCCACTTTCGCTTCCACCATCACTTCGCTGGTCTTTCTTCTCCTTTTCAACGTTCCTCCCAAGATACCACTCATTTCTGCTCTACTTCATATACGGCGTTTCTCTGCTAGCATTGGACCTCTTTTAACTTATTCTTATTGTCTATTTTTCTTTTTGTCGTTATCTGGAATGGGAAACGGGTATGTTAACGAGCCGACGAATCACTTTTATAGCTGGCAGAGCGGATGTGTTATACGGAGCCGTCAGACTGGCAGAGACTTCGGGAAATAGGGATGGAAAATCTATGGGATTTGGTGATCACAATCATCATCGGACGGGCAACCGGATGCCCCCTTCATGGGATGGGACGCTCAAGTCTCGGAGTATCATAAACAAGTAATTTGGATCTTGATTTTGTCCATCTGCTTTGGCCAGTTGCTTGTCCACCCTGTCTGTCACTTGGATTTCCTAGCCTCCAGGCGCTTTGCACGACACATACGGTAAAGCACCAGGTATGTAACATATTATCACGATACGCACGCATGATTCGCCAGATTCTGTTTGAATATTGCCTCTTTGACAAATGCAGCTCGATGGGTGGGAGCGATTGTTTCCCAGTCGTAAGGACAAGCGAGACATGGGGACTGGGATGTGGATGGTCTGGTATATCGTACGTAAAGGTGCGTGACATGACGTGCGAACAGACAAGCAAGAGAAAACCATACGGAACGAAAATGAGGTATATACTGAAGCCCATAAAAACAAACCGATGAGCAGCCGCTGCTTTCCAATGCCGCCCCCTTTTTGTGCCCCAAGCATATTTTCTTCCCACTCTTCCCACGCTTGAGCAAACATTTACAATGATAATAGTGAGACGACTGCGAACAATAGAATGTGGTAGTAGTGTTATTCCAAAAGAAAGTGGCAGTGGTTAAACCAAAGAATTAAAAAAACAAACCGAAAACAAAACAGAAATGCACACGCTATGGTTGGTGAAATGGGCATCCCCCATGCGCCGTAGATCCTCAAGGGCCTCGCGTTCAACGTATATGACCAAAGACTGACAGAAATCGATGTAGTCTCCAACAAAAGGAAGGCAAATGGCAAGCACGCCGCCAAACTCATGACACATACCCTTTCTCAACATTCAGGAGCAAAGCTACCGACCGGCCGAGATCACCATCACACACAACTCGGTCGGCTACGCCGGGGTCACCTCACATACCTCGGCAACGGCTCAGCAGGGTGTTGCCTGCCGCTCGATGACGGCCCGACGTGAGGAGACAACAGCTGCTGCTCCAACGTTGTCGACGACGACCCTGACGGTGCCGGCGCATCTAGCCCCGCTCCCGCCGTGCCTCCGATGGAGTAGGATCGGTCGTGGTGGTAACCGTCCTGCTCCTCCGGTATCACGGGCGCGGACGGCGCGAAGTCGTCGTCGTCGTCCGGGTTCGGCGGCGCCGTGGCCGGGGCCGATGCAGAGGCAGAAGCAGAGGCAGGATAGGCAGAGGTAGAGGCAGAGGCGGAGGCAGAGGCACCTATAGGTGGGGCCGATGCGCTGGCGGCACCACTATCGAAGGCGGCGTCGTCGTCGGGGAAATCTGGCGGGGCGCTCGCCTCAGCGAGGAGGCGGCGGCGCTCGCGCTCCAGCTTGTCCTCCCCCGGCGGCGGGGGCGACGTGGTGTGGGCACCCCATGGTGGTGGTGCTTCGACGTCGTCTAGCGATGGGGCGGTCGCCATCGCCTCTTGCGTCGTCGCCGGTGCTAGGGGATGGGGAGGAGGAGGCCGAACTGCCGACGATGACGACGGTGATTGCCTCCGTCGTGGTTGAGGCTGCTGGTCTTCGGCGTTGTACAGATCCTCTTCTTCCTCTTCTACCCCTGGCGGGCCCTGATGCCGGATATTGTGCCCCCCTGACGGCCCTGTAGACGTGGACGCCTCGGCCTGCGGTTGGCTGGGGAGCAGCCTCTGCTCGGCGCGTCGGATGCGCTCCTTCTCCGAGAGGCCCGACTCGTCCGATATTTCTGGTGGTGGGGGTACATATACTGGGGCGAGTTCTGGAGGGGCTTCGTGGGAGGTGTAGTATGGGCTTGGCGGGTACTCGTCGTGTATGAAAGGGGGGTAATGCGCATCGTACTCTGCATTGTCGTAGCCTTCGTCGACAAAGTCGGTTCGGTGACGTCGCTTCTCGTCCTGGAAGTGCACCGTTGCTGTTGTCGGAGGTGGTAGTGGCTGCTGCTGTGGCTGTTGTTGTTGGTGGTGGTGATGATGATGGTGTGCTGAAGTGCCCTCGTCTGCCGGGTTCGGTCGTAATGGGGCCCTGGTCCGCTGTCGACTCGAGTCTAAAGTGCCTACTGGAACCTCAAACACCACTGCGATGACACCCTTCTGGCGCCTCAGCTGGTCCGTGTCAATGATTGCGCCGCCCCAGGTCGCTAATATGCTCGAGCTGTTCTCGTAGGGATTGCGTGTGAACGTAGTAGCACTGGTCGCCCCGGATAGCGTCCCGGGTTGGGTGGTGCCCGACTGCAACTGGCTTGCTAGTTTACCGCCCAGGTCGACTATGACCTCCAGCTGATATTTGAAGCTGATCAGCTCCCCTGGCACGCCTTTGATCGTGGGAAAAACGTCCTCCGGTAGCCGGACAGAGATGGTGACGCTGGCGTCGAGGGTGACCGGATCGATGATCAGGGGGCCAAATGCCTGGGACAGGTCCTTCCGGAATACGCTGCACGAGCCTGCCGAGGATAGAGAGAGACCACTAAGACCAGTCTTGGATCTGGGGAAGTACTCCTCCTTCTCCAGCCGGCGCATCTCCTCCTTCGACAGCAAGTCGGTGAAGAGGTGTATTGGAGGGGCTGAATCGATGCGCCCTTGGCGGTACAACGTTGCGATGACGCCATGCACGCTCTTTATCCTCTTGATATGATGCACGGATACCTTGACGGGCACCAAGTCTCCAGGAAGACAACCGCCCTTCAACATCTCGACGGTGGCCGTGATGGTCTTCTCCTCTGCCGTGGGTGTCCTGGTCCCGGCCTGCGATGCCGAGGACGAACTTCCCGCGGCATCGCTGATCCTGTTGCCCGCACCCCCGCCGGTACTGCCGCTGAAGGCGCTCTCGGCACTGAACTCGCTCACGACGTCGGGGAATTCGGAGCGGGTCGGACTTCGGGGGTTGTGATGCAGCGCATGTTCGTGGCCAGCGTCGTCCGTCGCCGCAACCGAACCCTCCGTCACGCTCTCCCCTGGCCTGGACGAATCAAGTTCGGAGAGTGCCGAGAGCTCCTGCGCATCAGGTACAGCGGATGTCCGGTCTATAGGTGCAGGGCGCCTCCTCTTTGACCTCCTGGATATTGGCTCGAGCGAGATCGTGCGCGGGCGTTGTAACGGGAGGGAGCCGATGTCGACCTTTTCCACCAGGTATATCTTACGGTCGCAAGTGGTGACGGGGGATATCGCGGTCGGCCGCGTCAAAGTGGCGGTGATCATATACGAGATTGTTCCCCGCTCGAACTATAAATGCGCGGCCAGACGTTAGGAAGTGGGCTGAGGAACACTCTGTTTTGTGGGATCACGGGGAGCGAGCACGGGAGTGGAGGACGGTCAATGACCCGGCTAAGGCCAGCCTAGGACAAAGCGAAAAACAAAAAAGGCAAATACAAGAAGCACGTACATCTATACTGCTGGGCAAACCCTTGGACGGAAACACGAGATCGAAGTTGAACTCGTACCGGCCAGCCTCAAGCTTGCCGTCAGCGCTGAGGACCTGCTCGTCCTGGAATAGCGACGCGTGGCCATTGCCAAAGTACCGGACGCGGCCGGCGGTGGTCCCGCTCGAGGGCGCCTGGGTTGGGTTGATGGGCAGCGCGTCATGAGAAGCGGCGGGCCCCTTGTGGACCTTGACGAAGCCGTGGAGCGTGACGGTCAGGTGGGTGATGCGGATGGGTTTGACCACGATCAGCACGACGGCGCCGGCAACATGGTCGCCCGCGGAGTACTTGCGGTGTGGCTCGGCCGGCCGGATGTGGAAGTCGGCGAGGTTGCGCGTCCGTGAGCGCGAGAGGAACGAAAGGCGTGAGAAAAACGAGCGACTTGAGGGGGCTTCTTCCGGCGACGTGGTGGTGGCTGTGGTGGCAGAGTTGCCGCCCATCTATGCTGAACGGTAGGTCTGGCCGGCGGTGGTGCCCAGGTTGAAGGGAACAAGGAGGAGGTGGAGGAGGCGGAGGAAGAGTTGCGGTTGTTCTTGTGGCACTCGACAGGCACGCGTTCGAATGCTGCAGGTGCAGGCGGCCGAAACGAATGGCCGGTAGGCAGGATCCGGGCTTCAATGGTGGGAGATGAGGCACTCGTACCCGTCGCCAGTTCTCCTCGTGCACCATGTGCGATTCGATATCGGTCGATCAGCAGCCACAGGCTTCTCGGGCCCACAAAGTGGACAGTGGCCAGAGATGACAGCGAGTAGTGAAAGGCAGAAATACGGAGGGGGGGTTCGGCGCTGTCCCCAGAACTGGCGGAGCGGGGTGGTGAGGTGGTGAACGATGATGGGGAAGGTTGGAAGTTGTCAAGGTGAAAGACGGCAGAAGGCGAGGCTGAAGTTGGACAGGAGACCCGGCGCGGGCAACGTGCAGCGGAAGCGATGGTGGCAGAGCAGCAGCAGCAAGCCGACCGGGGACGTCGCGTTTCGAAAGGGCGAGAGTCGAGTCGAGTCCAGCCGAATCGAGTCGCACCAGCCTGCCGAGGCAATTTGGCCAGACACGATGCCGACGACGACAGAAGCTCAGCCGCGCTCTTCGGCCAGCGAGAAGCTAGATGCCAGCAAGGGCAAGAAACCAGTAAAAGGAGAGCGATTGCGTGAGTGGCTTGTCGGCTATGGTCCCTTACGGTGCCATGCAGTCCCGACGCCGACGCCCGTCGAAAGCCACAGCGAATGGAGGCCCGGAATGGAGGCCGATGATTGACTGCGAGGGATCGTGGATCGTGGGAGCAACGGGCTGGGCTGTTCGCTTGGCTTTTGCTGGGCGGCCTGGGGCGCGCAACAGTGATACAAAAAAATATACAGGGTACAATCCACCCTCAGCAGGCATTCCGCAGCCAGCTAGCAGCTAGCAAGCATGAGTGACGGAGTGGCTTTGGGATGCGTCGCTGCACGCCAAGCCTGAGCAGGAGGGTACAAATGCTTGGCTCGCCAAGAGGTCTTGTCTTCGGGAACGGGGGTGGGAGGCGGAAAAGTTGGGGGAGGGGAGTGAGAATGAACGGAGGGAAAAGGGAAGAAAAGCTTGGAATATGTGGAGGGGGTCAAAAGGCAAGAAACGGAAACCTCGGGAACATGAGAAGGGCACTGGGATGATGGAGGGAGGAATAAAACACAGGCTGGTCTCATTTGGGAAGGAAATCGTTGGAAATCGCCCCTCACCCCTGGCTGGTCGTCGTGCTCCTTTTTGCGACCGCGGTTCGTTTTGCCCACCGGACTGACTTTCAAGATGGAAGGCGACAACCCCTCCCTCCTACGGTGTACTAGAACGTAATAGTCTTCCCTCACAGTCCCTCTGTTTTTTTCTATTCCCGTTACGCGCCGTGCCGACCTAGCACACTAGTAGCAGTGATGAAAGTGCGCAGGCGAGGGGGACACGTAATACTGCCGACCCCATCCTGCAACTATTGACAAGACAGGCTGCATCCCGCCGGCACTGTCTCCCAGAGAGAGAGATCCAGTAGATCCATCTTTACCACATTGCACAGCAACCACCAGGCACCACAGTTACCACAACGCAGCTTGACGGATCCGATGCTACCACCGTCGTCGAATCCTTTTCTGGTCCTCCTGCTCAGGACTTGGGCTTGACAGTTTTGACTGGTTGACTTGACTGGTCTCAGATGATCGAGCGAGGGGCAGATACGGATACGTGCGAAAGGGTTATTCCCGCGAGTTCTAGAAAGCTTTTCTAGCTAGCGAAGGCTGAAAGAGCGGCGCCGAGCACCCGTGCTGGAGCGTGCAGTAGTTATTATTAGACTGCACCATTACATACACTGCAGGTTCCGCACAAATGCTCGCGGTATCTCAATCACACCAGGATACCAGATAGGAGCAATCCAACTGCACTCATGAACTGTGGAACGGATCGGTGTTTCCACCTCCACAGTTGACCGCTCTCCGGGAGGGCGGAGAGATGCGGCCGCGTATGCAAGAAGACATGTGCCCGCTAGCTAGCGGGACAGCACAGGCACTGACTCGATGTGTTTCGACTACGGCCGGTCTTAGTTCAGAGGCTGAGCACCCAGACTGGAGACGGAGACGCTCAGGTCGTCCCAAGCCTGCTATCTGTGTGGCTGCCACTGTGAGAGAAACATACCCTGAAACATGCCGACATATCCGAACAGAAACAAATGTGAAGTGCGGTGAGTGTCCCAAGTCTCCGGCTAGCGCCATGTATAAAATACAACGTAAGGCTATGAGCCCATCAGAAGACAGACCCGACGAAGAGGTGTGGACAAGAGAGTTCAGGACCCTGCAGGAAAATGTGGCGGAACCAAGCATCGCCGCGCCGCGAAGATTTGCTGGGCCTCTCTGGGTTCTCCCGGTATTCGTGACGCACACGCCAAAAACTGGTGGCTGCCACCTCCAAGAAGAGCTGCTCTCTGGTGGTGCGATCTCCATAAGGCTGACTTGGCACTGACTTGGCGGTAGAGGGGCCAAACTTGGTGAGACCTCGTTCGCAGGTGTCCCACAGATCGATCACCGATCTCGCGAAGGGACCTCGAGTCACCAGTTCGGCAGTTCCTGAGCCAGTCAGCCGGGCATCTATCCGTTCGGATTACATACCTTTATAGGTATCCTCAAAACTCTCACCGTAAAACCAGACCCCAACACCGGCTCCCAAGAAAGTGTCTGCACGGCAGTTGGCAGGTATGAGATGGCTGAGTGCATCCTGATGTTGGTAGAGCCTTGCTTCGAGCAGCAGCCGCCCGCATGCGCTGGACACATACATGCAAAGCAGCACTCCAGAATCCACGTTGGTTGCGCAGAATCGGGCTGGGCACCAAGACCAAGCCAATAACAAAAACAGCTCGCTCTCTTCTCGTGGTGCTGCCGAGCCAAACCCCAGCGAATTGCCAAGTCTCTACTGGTGGTGCGAGTGGACCACCACGCGGACATCACATTCGCATTCTAGTCCAGCCAGGAATACTATACGAAGCACGCGAGCTCGTCTTGGGTGGGAAGCTGCGGGAAGGAGCAAAGAAAGAGGGGGCAAGCAATAACAAGAAAGGCTTGTTTTGACGACATAGGCGAGTGCGTTTTTTTGCTATATAATGTGTACGCCATCGCGGGTCCCAATTTACAAAGGCTACCACGTGCCCGGGACCTATCATCCAAACACGGAAGGATGTCGCCATGCTATCTTTCATGCTCTGAATACCTCCCCTGAAAGCCAACAAACCAACAGAATGCAAACCTTGAACTCCATGCCCATCCAGACACCACTGCCAACCCAATGCTGAATAAGAAACGCCGAAAATGATCACCCTCAATCCCAATATGCATTGGCAAAATCCGGACTCGACACTCTAATGCTCGCTGTACAATGCAGCCCAACAAAGACAAGTCGAAATAAAAGGCAAAAAAAGACAACTCAAAAGGGGACAGACACCCTTCCCTTCCACACAACCTGTCTAATCCAACGCCTCGCCACTCAAAATGCTCCTCAGAATATCACACCCCAGGCCCTCGATGCCCTGCTCGATCTCCCTCTCCCCCACGCAGCTCGCGACGCGCCGCTCGTCGCCGCTCCCGAACACGGCCTTCCGCCCCCGTTTGCTCGGGGTCTGCAGCACGGCGAACGAGCCGTTCCTGCCGTCCACGGCCGTCACCAGCGACAGCGTCTCCAGGCTGCCGACGACCTCGCGGAACTCGGAGCTCGACAGCGGGTGCAGGAGCGAGTCGCGCTTGCAGAGGAGGCAGTACGCGTCGAAGAGTGTCTTGACCGTCGGGGCGGTCACGCCGCGGGTGGTGGTGGAAGTTGGTGCGGAGTGGGAGGGGGACTCCGCCGACGACGACGACGACTGCAGCTTGTTGCGGTGAGGCGTCATCGGGGGGGTGACGCCCGCACCTACACCGGCACCGGCAGCGGCGGCGGCTAGCGTGGCCTTGTTCCGCTTCTCGATGGCCATCAGCGAGCACAGCGCCGCCTTCTGCTGGAGGTTCAGGCCCCGCAGACGCTGGCTGGCGCCGTTGCCGAACACGGCCGCCGTGATCTTGTTGAGGTGGCTGATGCTGACCCGCGGTGCCGTCTCGAGCGTCAGGGCGCGCAGGGAGGCGGCGTACTCGGCTGACGCACTCTTCTTGGGGCTCGCTGTTGATGATGCCTTGGAAGGGGAAGACGCGAGGTTGGTGTTGTCCCCGAGCGGCCGCTTGGACGGCGTCATCTGGAGCATCTTCTCCCTGGCCTCGCCCCCGAGCTTCTGCTTCGTCTCCGTCTCCACCAGGTCCACGGCGCGTCGCAGGATCTCGAATGCCTTCCGCAGGTCGCCAGTCTGGCTGGCGACCTTGCGGGAGCACAGCTCGATGGCCGCCGGGTGGAAGAACGGGAGGAAGTCGGAAGAAGAAGCCGCGAGGCTCTTCAGACGGTTCGTGATGATGGCCTTGATCTGAGGCGCCGTGTAGGGCAGGAAGGGCAGCAGCTCGGGCTTCAGGTTCCTCGACTTGAGCCGGGGCAGGAAGCGGTCCGTGAGGTCCAGCGCGTTGGCGATGCCCACCAGGACCAGCCGCGACGACTTTTGCATCGACCACTCGAAAACGCGGTACAAGCTTTCAGGGTCCAAAGTCAGGATGTGGTCGATCTCGTCCAAGACCACCAGGTAGGTGTCCGAAGAGGCGTTCTTCGTCAATTTCTTCGGCACGAAAAGCTTCTGCAGCGTCGACGCGGCGTCGCTGCCGAATATTTCCGATTCGAGTCCCAGCAGCTCCAGCAGGGTGACGTAGAGGTCCACCGAGGACTTGATGCTCATGCAGTTGATGTAGGCCTTCCGGATCGAGGGCGAGTTGGAGACCAGCTCTTGAGTGACCGAGTTCACCATGGCGCTCTTTCCGGTTCCAGGGGGCCCGCTGACGTAGAGGCAGCCGCCGGTGGGGGCCGAGCTAGTACAGCGAGATAGGAAGTCCTCGAGCTGCGACCGCTCCTCTTCTCGCCCGACAAGCTGGCCTGGGTCGTTGCTGCGAGAGAAGAGTTGCCGTGCATGGTGGTAGACTGTCTGAGACGCGGCAGGCGTGGTTGGTGTCTGGGGCGTTTGTCTCCTCGAGAGCTTGCCGGCGGACATCACCCGGCACCGGGGAGTGGTGGGCGTGCTAGCCGAGGAGAGAACATCGTGGAATCGGGAGGTTCGAGGGGTGGCCGGAACTGATTCAACCCAGTCAGCAGGGTGGGAATAAAAAGACGCAGCTGTCCGGGTTTACTCACATTGTTTGCTAACGCTCTTCGCGGGCGAGAAGGCAGGCTCGTCCTCGAGGATGGGTGACAAGTCCTCCGCAGGGTCTCTATTCTCGTTGTTGACAGTAACAGCCTGGGACTGGCCGCGAGCTCGCTTGACAGGATGGTCGACATCTGGGAAGGAAGGAGAAAGTGAGGTCAGCAGCTAGAACCACGGAAGGAGAGGACGCGGCTTCCCGAGAAATGGGTGTTCCTACCAGGAAGCTGTCGAGAGCCCCGCGTCCTCTTTCCCAGGACGGAAGCAGCCGCCATGATGATGTAGGAGGATGTGCGGAAGTTGCGTGCGTGGCTCAAATTAGAATTAAGGACCCGAAATCTTATGCCGGAAGGTGCAGACCAAAAGCAGCACAAGCTATAGGACAAGAAACTTTGGAAGTTGAGGAAGGAAGCAGAACATCATGAGCAAGAGTCGAGAGTCAATTCACACAAGCGAAGAAGGCGGCTACTGGAACCATAATAAAACCGAGCATCGAATTGGAAGGCCCACAGCACACGCTTCCCGGCAGAGACGCGCAAGTGGGACCCGTATGGACGCGACTTGGGAGCTGAAGCGCGACTTTCAATTACGCACAGTCCACCACTTAAATGGGTGGCTGGGAGGGTCGGACCGTGGCCGTTGGCAAATCGCGATCGAATATGTGGCTTGACACGAAACCACGATTGAATCTGTGGCTGGACCCGATTCAATCTCAGCCACAAGCAGGTACAAGACAAAGGTGTCGATTTTGTCTTTCCCACCCAACTTTTCCTTTTCCAACCTCGTAACAAAACAACCACGTCGTTTCAGCACTTCGGCCAAAAAGTTTGCGACGATATATATTGAAGTTCATTTATCGAATTTGCTTTTCCAATTTTGGTTGGTTTTTGGCGGAGTTGTAGCGTTTGTTGTTGAGGAGTGACGCAGGAGCACTAACAAGGCAGCGGAACAATAACCTTCCAGCGACTCCCTAACTAACGGTGATGAGGTCATCGCCCAATGTGTCGGTTTCCGCCGGCTCCCCGCAACTCAAGGAGGAGGCGAGCTCCGACCTCCATTCATGGCAGTGCCCGGACGTGTCCCCGTGATGACCTTGCATCGGCGCCGAATCGCTTTTGGAAAGACCGGCTTATCCGTAGTACACAGATGTAGATTAGCATTGATCGCTCTTCTAATCTACCTAGCTTCATATCCCTTCCCTTTCCCTACCCTTCCATCGCTTGCTTCACATTCCACAATGGTGGGGTCGTGTGTTGCGCTCGTTGGTTCTATTTCATTCCCGTCTATTGGGTTTTGGTTATCTCGATACCATTTCCTTAGGTGGTGACACTGGATAGGGACCCTTGGATGTCCTCCTGGGTCGTTTTGCAAGAACCGGAGATGGAGCAGCACAAAATGTCGCTTTCGAACGACTTATCACTGTATTATGCTGCAGTTGAACAATTCAGGGGCTCAGAATACCCAATGCTAAAGGGTAGGTACTTCTAGGCACGAGAACCTACCCTCATGAAGCGATCAGCACAAAGGAACTAAATACCAGTTACTCGTCGTCAACATAGATTCGATATACCTGGACCATGCCGGAACCACGCAATATCCAAGGTCCCTCATGGAGCGTTTCGCCAGCGAGATGACCCATAACCTCTTCGGCAACCCACACTCCGCTTCAGGTGCCTCCCAATTGTCAACGGCGCGCATAGAGGACGCACGTCTCCGGGCGTTACAGTTTCTGGGCGCCGATCCGGCAGAGTTCGACCTCGTCTTCGTCGCGAACGCGACTGCAGGGATCAAACTCGTTGCGGAGGCTGGCAGGTCGCTGCCTGGCGGGTTTAGATATGCCTACCACCATGCGGCTCATACGAGCCTGGTCGGCGTTGGGGAGGAGGCCAGGTACAGCGTCTGTCTTGATGACAGGACCCTCAACGCCGCGCTCGCCGGTGAAGATCCGTTCCTAATGTCAGAACCTGAGCTATGCTCACGACCACCAGCGACGACGCTGTTCGCTTACACGGCACAGTCTAACATGGACGGTCGCCGATTTCCTCTGTCATGGGCAGGCTCATTACGGAATTCCGGCCAACAACGCCAACCTGCGGGATCAGGAGGGCGCGCCGAGGCTTACACGCTTCTCGATGCCGCTTCTTTGGTGTCCACCTCCAGCCTTGACCTCAGCGACTCCGAGTCCGCTCCAGACTTCATCGTCCTCAGCTTCTACAAGATATTCGGCTTCCCGGACCTCGGGGCACTGATCGTCAGGCGACAGGCGGAGCCGTTCTTCGACTCTAGGAGGTACTTCGGCGGCGGAACTGTCGAGATGGCGGTAAGCGTCAAGGAGCAGTGGCACGTCTTGAAGTCACATTTTCTACATGAACGCCTTGAGGACGGAACATTACCGGTCCATAGCATCCTCGCCCTGGACGCGGCGATGAGTATCCACCAGCGATTATTCGGAAGCATGAGTACGGTGGCATCACATACAGCCTTTCTCGCCCAAAGATTGCGCGCTGGCCTGTCATCCCTGAAACATGGAAATGCCACGCCTGTGTGTGTCATATACTCTGGCAGCTCAACAGGACCGCAGCAGCAGGCCGCCTTATCAGTTGACACTAGTCCGGCAGGTTGGGGCCCAATTGTTGCTTTCAATATCCGCAACGCCTCCGGGCATTGGGTCAGCCTCGCCGAGTTCGAGAAACTCGCTGCCCTGAAGAACATCCATGTCCGGACGGGTGGCGTGTGCAACCCAGGAGGAATCGCGACGGCCCTGGGCCTCGAGCCCTGGGAGATGAAGCGTAACTTCTCGGCTGGGTTCCGGTGCGGGACGGACAACGACATCATGGCCGGAAAACCTACCGGCGTCATTCGTGCCAGCGTTGGTGCCATGAGTACTATCTCAGACGTCGATATGTTCATTGCGTTTGTCGCCGAATTCTTTCGTGATGACGCAATCCCGTTGGCGGATAGTGCTGAGCCAGCACCCACAATTGCAGCACCGTCGAGTGCGGATGGCGGCTGCGGCCCGGAGCTGTTCGTGGACAGCTTGATAGTTTTTCCCATCAAAAGTTGTGGTGGATATGCCATCCCGACTGGGGTTGACTGGGACGTGAAGCCAGAAGGGCTGGCCTGGGATCGAGAGTGGTGCCTCCTCCACCGCGGCTCCGGCCAGGCTCTGAGCCAGAAGAGGCACCCAAAGATGGCACTCCTCAAACCAATCCTTGACTTCTCCCGTGGCGAATTAAGAGTACGATACTCTGGCTTAGGGGGAAGGACAGATGAAGAGGAGCGTCTCCGACCACGAGAAATTGCCGTGCCGCTTTCCCAGAACCCAGCCCTCTTCCACCCGGCTCCCGGCTTCCGAGCCACATCCTCCCGTGTCTGCGGCGAGGCGGTTGCGGCGAAGACGTACGCATCAGAGGAAGTCAACTCGTTCTTCTCGGACGCCCTCGGCGTGCCGTGCATTCTGGCGCGCTTCCCGCCCGGCGGCTCCGGCATCGGCAAGCGCTATTCCAAGGCCCGCATCCAGAAGCACCAGTTGCCGAAGCGTCTGCTACACAAAATTCCTACCCATATCGCCCCGCCGCCGTCACCGCCAGACTCAGACCTCGAAAACCTCGCTACCGACCAACGACAGCACCAGCGCATCTTGCTCTCCAACGAGAGCCCCATCCTCGCCATCAACCTAGCCAGCGTTCACGCTCTCAACGAGGAGATCAAGTCCCGTGGTGGGACTGAGGTTAGTGCTGCCTCCTTCAGGGCAAACGTGATGATCGGGTGCCGAGGAGGAGGAGGAGGAGGACGTACGATGACCGGAAGTGGCTGCTCGACGACAAGCGACAATGCGTACGCGGAGGACGATTGGCGCGGCCTGAAAATTGGCTCGCACGCGTCCTTTGTCATGCTGGGATCCTGTCGGCGGTGCCATATGGTGTGCATAGACCAGGACACGGGACGGAAGGGCGAGGAGCCTTTCGTTACCCTGTCCAAGACGAGGCGATTTGATGGCAAGGTGTTTTTCGGGACGCACATGGGCCTTGCCGGTACCAGGGGCAGCAGCAGTCTTACTAGTGGAGGAACTACCGGGGCGGCTTCTGCATGTCCGACGATCCGGGTTGGTGACTGCGTCCAGGTCGACCAGGACGAGGACTCGTAGCTGTTGGCGCCTGTACGCACGCCCATGCACTAGGTACGCAGGGGTTGTGTGGGGGAATATGTGCTCGAAACCACTCAAGCATCTTGCGTCAGATGGGAACGAGTCTCTATATGTACAATGGATAGTACCAGTCAACCGGCTATGTCGGCTACCATTAAGACCGGAGGGTAAGATGCGAGGTCGTCTTACGGTATATAGAAACACAAGCCGAGTGACCCATTCTTGCCTTGTTTTATCAGCTCAACAGCTCCCGTTTGATGTCCTCTGGGCTAAGAGTTAGGCGCGCCACCCGCCCCTTTTCACCAGATGCCCAACAGACCCCACCAGCCAGGCACTGCACGGCATCAAACGACCCGTTGTCAAAAAGCCTCCAAGTCTTCCCACCATCGACGGTGATATCCGATCCCGTCGGCCCCACAGTAATGGCCGTCCCACAAGCGCCAGGCACCCAAGACGCCCCCGAGCGGTACCCTCCCGGAAACGCCTCCGCCGCCCTCCAGGTCTCCCCGCCGTCCACCGAGAACGCGGCGGTCCCGTCCGAGGCGTTCGGCCGCGTGTAGTCCCCGCCCACGGCGATCCCGCGCCTCGCGTCGCGGAACTGCACCGAGAACACGCCCGCCCCCTCGCCGCCCGGTATCGTGGTGTTGGCGACCTCCCACCTCCGCCCGTCGCCGCTGGGGTTTCTGAACACGCGGCCCGGGACGCCGCCTACGCCGCCGGAGCCCGCGTACAGCGCGCCTGTTTTCGGCGTGGCGGTTAGACACGTCCCGCTCGCGGAGAAGGCGAACTCGCCCTCTAGCGCTACAGGCGGACCGCCACCACCACCAAGGGGCGGGTACGAGACCACCTCCCACGACGAACCCCCGTCGACGGTCTCGATCAGCCTGAAGACGCCGTCGACGGGGTCGCTGAGCGCGAAGCCGCGCGCGGGGCTGCTGAAAGCCAAGCAGTCGTAGAAGGCGGCCTCCTCGGCGTTCGTGAAGGCCAGCGTCCAGGACTCGCCCCCGTCGCGCGTGGCGTACACGCGGGACTCGGCGCCGGGGCCGATGGAGAGCACGACGGCGTGGTCGGGGGAGAAGGACTCGACGTCGCGGAACTGCAGCTGAAGGGCCGCGTCCGCGTTGGACAAGCTCGGTCCAACGGACTGCCAGGTCGCGCCGCCGTCGGTGGTGCGGATCACGGTGGCGTTGGTGCCGGAGACCCAGGCGAGCTTGTCGGATAGGGCGGATAGGCCGCGGAACTGCTGGGTGCTGTTGGTGGGGAGGAGCTCCCAGGATGGTAGTGCGGAGACGATGGATGGGAGGGCTAAGGACAAAAAGGCGAGCTTGGTGGTGCTGAGGCCGCCGAGGGATGATGGATGGCGTCGGGGAGCCATTTTTGGGTTGTGACCTCAGTTCGTATGAACCTCAGGATGAGACTGAGGGCATCACGTCATGCACTGCTAGTCTTTCGGTCGCGTTTATGTACGAGATGCTCATCTTGATGCTCATCTTGACTGGATCTGGGATCTTCATCCCCCGCTCACTCAGTCACCTTCCTCCCATCGTTCACCTTCCCATTTCGGCTAATTAATGTGTATATCCCACTCCTAGTCTCCCGGGTGTACCGTGGTACACACATATGAAAGACTGCAGTATGAAAGGGGATAATGCAGGGGTGGTTAGTGCATGTATGAAGGTATTAAAGGCCAGTCCATTCACTCTGGAAGGTTCAGACGCTGATGACTCGAAATTCATGATCATCCATTTGATGAAGATTCACATCAATTGGATCATCAGAGCTGAGCGGCGCTATTCAGCCCTGCACTTTAGCGTAGTTATCTAAGCCGCGCACTGACACGAGCCCTGAAATCAGCCCCCTGCAAGCCTGCGCAGCGTTCAGCCGCTGCTGAATGCCGCTAGAACCGTCGGTCGTCTGGTGAACGTTATACCAATATCCTTTAGCTTTCGGGTCTTCCCTAGAGTCGTGCAGTTGAGTTAACCTCGGAGTTTGGAGCTCCATTCGCCAGATGTCCCGTCGTCTTTGGACGCGACATACTTGGTCCCCCCCACCATTGAACAGCCTGGGCATGCTTCGGCTATGCTACCATCAGGTGGTGCTACAGCGAAGTGTTCATGTAACTGTAAACACTGTGCTGCAATTATCGTGATGAGGGGCAGGCGGGTAGGTGGGCGCTACGGCTCGTTGTGGAAGTGTGGCGGTCTGGGCCTGCCTAGCACCAGCCTCAGCTAGGTGGTCAATAACAGGCCTGACGGTGTGAGATCAATGGACTCACAATGGCGTGGCTTTTTCCGTGTGCTGGCATTCCTCATTCGATACACGCCATTTTTGTTGTTTTATACGACTACCTAAGGTACCTAGCTGTTCTTACATCCTTAAGAAAACCATTAAATCGGAACTAAACACGACCGCGCAGCTGCTACTAGCCAGATGCGTCTGTCGTTGAGTTCGCGTCCTCCGTCCATCCGTCATAATCTGAGATCTGAGACGCCTTCCTCAGGCTTGACTAAGGCTGGCTAGCTCCATGTAGCCTGCTACACCAACAAGTCGCTCAAAGACATCATCGCGCTTGCCCGTGTCACGATGGGTGCCCAGATTTCCGCCGCCATGGGAGCTCATGGCGGTGGTGGTGGAGGAGGACCAACGGCTGATGATGAGCGACGACGCATCGTTGCTCTCTTTAGGGAGGGAGTGGCGTCCGGAGACCGTAGGCCGGTATTGCTCCTCCAGTCGGTGGTCTGGAGCTTTGTGTTGCCCATCCTGTACCTCTCGATTCCGCACACCAAGCGACCGTGGCTTTACCGGGCACGCTTCGCCGTCTTGGCAGTGATGGCCGTATTCAGCGCCGAGTCCGCGATGCATTCATCTAGTACGAATCTCGCCGTCGGCTACGGAACGGGTCTTGCCGTGGGATGGTATGTTCACTCCGGCGTATGAATGGTACCCAGGTACAGCACTGAGGCTTCATAGGCAGCAGCCAGGACAGAGAGCCTCTGCCATCTAGTCACCACCACCTTAGCTGACGTGCTTCTCTTATTTAGGTGCATGATCGGGGGATTTGCGTGTCTAGTGTTCTCGCGGCCGCAGTTCGAGGCCGAAAGGGTAGAGAAGAGGCCCAGGCCCAGGCCGATGTCACCGCACCGGAGGACCAGCTCTGATGGGGGATCGCCGCTTTCACCGCCTCCCTCTCCGCTTAGGAATCACCACGCCTCTGCGATTGCGACTGGGGCCACCGGACACGGACACGGAAACTGCAATGGCTGTGTTAACGCCAACGGACACGGGAACGGGAACGCTAACGGAAACGGGTCAGTGGTCCGTCAGCGTCGCCGGAAATCTGTCCGATTCCTCGTGCCGCCGGACGAGGACGTCGCCAAGACCCTCGTCGAACACGAGTACTACTGGCAGGCCTTCCCCGCCGACGCCCCGTTTCTCACCAGGCTGGACTGGGCGTTCGACTACTACACTGCCTGGAGGGGATCGGGTAAGATATACCTACCTGGGTTCCTTAGCTACCTGCTTTCGTACCCAGGGATTTACTCCGCCCAGTTGTAACAACACCCTACTAACGTACACTTTCACCTCTTCTCACGTCTTCCATACCAGGATGGAACAGAGCCATCCCGACCATCCCCAAGTTCGCCTCCCCCCAGAAGCCCCTATCCGGCGAGCTGGTGAAGATCGAGTCCATATCGCTCGCCTCCTCGGCAGGATGCGTCCGATACGCCACCTACCGCCAGTTCCTCGCCGCGCGGCTCCGCAGCATCGCGCTGGGCTACCTCGTGCTCGACCTCTGCGCCGTGGTCATGACCTGGACCCTCCGCGACCCCTACTTCATCATCGGCCCCTACTCCACAACCGACCCGTCGCGCCCCGAGCACGCCGACCTCCCGCACAACACCCTGCCCCGATACCTCGCGCGCCAGCTGCTCGGCTTCGCCGGCATGCTCGCCGCGCTGGAGATGATTCTGTCGCTGGTGCAGCTCGCGCGCCACTTCGCCGCGTCGCGCCGCCGCCTCCCTTTCGGCAACGGCGTGCGTGCCGAGCTGTGGCAGTTCCCCTCCATCTTCGGCTCGTTCGCGCAGGTGTTCGACCACGGCCTCGTCGGCTTCTGGGGCCGCTTCTGGCACCAGAGCTTCCGCCTCGGCTTCACCGCGCCGGGGTACTGGCTCGCGAGGCAGGGCCTCATCCCCTCGCCGGACCACACCGTCCTGGGGAAGGCGGTCGTCTCGTTCTTCGCGTTCCTCTCGTCCGGCCTGCTGCACGCCTCGGGGAGCTACACGGCGGTCCGCCCGACGAGGCCGTGGATGCCGCTGGCTTTTTTCATGCTGTCCTGGGTGGGCATCATGGTCCAGACCGGAGCCACGGCGCTGCTTCGGCGCTGCTACTGTTACTACGTCGCGGGCGCCGGTACGAAGGCAGCGCCGGTGCCCGTTCTGCTCAGGAAGGGCGCGAATTTCTGTTTTACATCGGTCTGGCTGCTCAGCACCTGCTGGCTCATAGTGGACGACCTCACTGCCGCCGGCCTGTGGCTCTACGAACCCGTCCCCTTCTCCGTTTTCCGGGCGATGGGGCTCGGTGCGCCGGGGGACTCGGCGTGGCGGTGGGGTGGAGGCGGACTTGGGGAGTGGCACGTTGACCGATGGTGGTGGAACTCTGGCATTGGCATTTGAATTGTTTGTTTGCTCTGTTGTGGAAACTTGGAGACAGACAGACTGGACGATCTCACTCACTCACACTCTTGAAGATTCATTCGCTCATAAAAAGCAGCACGGACTGGACGGTATTTCTGTTTGCTGCTCTGGAATTCTCAACTCGGAAAAACAAAACACATTGATACCCCGATAAACACAGCATAGATCGAGGATTTTTTTTTTGTCGCATGGCAACTACTGCCGTGCACTCACTCGTCTGCATTTTTGTTCTCATGGTATCCTTTAGGTCTAGGTGCTGCGTCACAGCAATTAAAAGTCGGTGCTGGTTCTTTGATCAAGCTCTGATACAACCGAAATTTACTCTGTTCCAGCCTCAGCTGGGAGAAGTCGGCCCTTGATCCGAAGTCTTCGAGTTTCGGATCGTAGCCATGCGAGTAGCTGGGCGTATCGGGTCTGTCTCTTGGCCAAGACGCGTTGAAAGGCGTGTAATGTTAACCTGGAAAGGAGGCAATATGATGTGAGGACTTAGTCGACGAATCTCCGTTTAAAGGGAGGTGAGGAGGCTAACCATGGAGAGAGAGAGAGAGAGAGTATGTGTGTGTGTGTGTGTATGTGGGTGGGTGAGTAGGTAGGTTGTGCTAACCATCTGACATGCTCCTTTTTCACACCGCAGGAGTACCCAGGAAACCGCTGCCTTCTGGATTTGCTTGCGAGGAGCGAATACGCCAGGTCGACAAGACTGTTGATCGTACCTACCAATAGGAGAGAGCAGGGTTAGTGCCAGTCCGTTCCTAAGCACAAGATGCCCTGGCTCATGCGAGGGAAAACAACCTGGAAGGATGGATGGGAGGAGCACATACCGATAATGAGGTGGTGGCCGGGCTTCTTCGACTCAGGAAGGCACCTAACATACGCCCACATTCTGGTCGCAGTATCGGACATGGCGCCATATAGGTTGCGCATTGCGGTCTTGCGGGAGTTGTGGGTTGTGTCGAAGAACATGGGGTGGGAGAGGATCTTGAAGGCGTCTAGATACGTAATGGAGAGTCAGATATCCAAGCTTTGTGGTGTGATATGTGCCACATGAACTATAAGGGTGTGTTCGGAGAGGATGGGTGATCAGGCAGGAGGGGAGGAACGGGAGGTTGAGCAACATACTGAGAGTCTTCCGTTGGAAGTTGTGGCCGGGGTGCCGTGAATAGTCCACGGTCAGTGAATTTGATACGACTGGTTTGGAGACGTTAGTCAAGATTTCATCGAGCGTCATGATATCGAGCGGATGAGTCCAGAAAGAAGAGCAGTTTATGGTAAACAGAGACCCTTACCGGGATCCTTTATGTGCAGACGGTCCTTCGCGACGCTCAAGGTGTTGCAGTCCACCAAATTGCCACAATACGGGAACCCCTGAGCCTCCTGGCTCAGCCTCGGCACTTCAACGCCATGGCATATCAGATCAAAGTTTACCAGGCTCTTGCCCGGGCTCACTTCGACACCGTACTCGGGCACGCCAGCGTGCATCACCGCCACGAAGCGGCACGCCTTCTTCTTGTCCGTCGTGATGAGCAGGAAGTCGTCGATCAGCCGTAGCAGCAGGCAGTCATCCGAGTCCAGGAACCCCAGGTGTTTGGCCTCCAGGTCCGCGTAGAAGTAGTTGCACAGCAATGAGCTGAGGATCGACCCTTGCGGGATCCCTTCCTTCTGCCGGTAGAACTTCTTGCCGATGCGCACGAGGTTCTGCCTCACGTGCGTAGTCATCAGGGTCAGCAGGTCGGCTCTGTCGTGGGTCTTTTGCACGACGCTGTCGAGAAACACAGTGTCCTGTCTGCTGGCGGTGGTTGCGGAGCTGGTGAGCATCTCCAGGAAGGTCGACGCGTCGTCGGCGCGCTGGGCGGAGGAGCGCCAGCGCCTAGTCACCTTCTTGCCAAAGGCACCGCTGTCCAGGTCTGGCCGCATCTCGACGTGTTTGAGCACTCGGTACCGGGCGTGGGAGGGGATCTGACTCATGAGGCGCATCACCGCCGACTGAGGGATCGTGTCGAAGGCGGCTTGCACGTCGACCTTGGCGAAGAAGAAGGACTGCTTGGTCGGGAGAATGCGCTCCTTGAAGGCTTTAAGGCGAGGGTATATGTCGCCCACTGAGAACATAGCCGCTCCAAGCCGAGACGGATGTGCAGTCTAGACGCAAAATTAACATGATGGCCATCGCTGTCTCTTGGCCTGTTGTGCTCATAAAAAAAGGGCACAATGAGGAATCAAGGGGCAAAGGAGAAAAAGGGGGAAAGGGGGAAAAGGGGGGAATGGGGGAAAAGGGGGAAAGAGGGCAGTCCCACCTTTTCAAACTTGAGCATCGTATGGACAGGACCTAAGATCGAGTTGATGCTGGGACCCAGGATCTTACTGCTGGCTTTCTTCACCGTCCTTCGACGCAAATTTGTGATGGGACGCATCGCAGTCCCCTTCGGCAGCAGCCTGACCTGGCTGAATCCGATCTCGCGGGAATCGAGGATCTGCATTGCCTTGCTGGTGGTCACTTCTTCGAACATGCGCGACTTCAGCCCGGTCATGGCCCGATCTGCGACCTGCCGCCACACGTCATGGCGGAAGAAGAACATCTTCGAGCGATGGATGCTCGACTCAGTGACGTAGAAGTTGCTGCGGATCAGGGGGATGAGCAGAGAGTCCACTAGATAGTAGAGGAACTCGAGGAAAATCTCGGTCCGCTTCCGCATGTCCGTCTGGCTTGTTTTCTGGCCGTTTCCGAGGCCAGGAGGGACCAGCCACTCAATATCTGCGATCTTAAGCCCCTGGATTACATCGTGAAGGTTCATAGACTCGAAGCGCCGCAGTCTGACGAAGTGATCGATGTGCTTCATAAAAACCCTTTTGTTCTCAGCTTGAATCTTGCCGGTGCCCCAGGCTTCATCGGGAACGATCTTGGACAGAACAGCTCGACAGTATGCTGACACCTGGGCGGCGTGAGTAGAAAGATTCATGAGGGACGGTGGTGATGCCAGGTTCTTTGCGTCGCTATCTGGCTGCGTCTGCCGCGTCTGCGAGTGATCCCCGTAACTAGCGGGAGCCTAAGTCAAAACGCGTTAATAGCTCCTACTTCCAGCGGCAATGGGAAGGATGGGAATCGTACAGGACAATAGTGCTGCAGAAGCGCCGAGTATGAGCAACGCGCATGCAGAATTTGCAGTCTCTGAACCATACGGAACGCAGGACCCCTGAGCCGCTTAGGTAGCGCAGGCGAATGGGAGGCGTCCGAGTCCTTCCCCTTAAGTTTGCTTTGGATTTCCTCTTCACGGAGAGTGTAGTCCTGAAACTTCTGGGCCGTCCGTTTTGTGTCTACAACTGACGTGAAGGCATTGTGTAGGCCAAACTGTCTTGGGAACAGGTACATCATGCAGTGGATGGTGTTCCTGCGGTTCTTCGACTCTCTATTGTCGAGCACCTGGCTGTTCTTGGCAACGCTGGTCTCCGATGTAGGACCGCTTGGAGGCCCTTGCTGGAAGGGATATCGGTTCAAAACATCTACATGGGACGGACGATCAGCCGGGAAACTCAAGAAGAGACCCTTCCTCAGGATAATTCTAGGACGCTGACGCGATGGCGAGAATGCGGGAAAAGAAGATTAGATGATCCCTTACGTATATGCCGGAGCCCGAAGCGTACTGTCCCACGTGCGTTGAGTGCAGCTCGAGAATAGAACATGCGGTTTCTCGCGAAAGTGATCTCTGCAGGAGACTTCGCCTTGTCCAGCGATGACTTCCCACCGCCCAGGCTGGAGGCCAGCGGCTCAAGATCATTGATTGGCTTGCCTGATGGAACCCAGATTTCAGTCAGATTTCAGTCAGAGACAGGACATACCATAGTAGCTTCGGAAAATCCTCGCCATGATCACATCTCACAGTGTTGTCACTCATGCACGATCGGGGTTAGACAAGCTAGACGGAATTGTCCAGGGCACGGCATCCATACCATTCAATTGGTAAAAATTACCCGATCCGGAGGAAACGGAAACAAAAATGGAGTGATCGAGCAGGAGGTCGATCATCATGCGCTCCCCGGACTGCCCGAGGAGAGAAAGAAGCTCTGGCCAGGGCGGGGATCTTAATGCCTGGGCCCGTTGGTTTGGATAGACGGAGCAGAGCCCCGGAATGGCGTCGGCGGCGGCGGGAGCGGCGTGGTCTCCGATGCCACCGCCGCCTCCTCCGCCGCCTCCGCCGCCTCCGCGTGATTTCCACGTGGAAGTCCTCCTATATCCGTCGCTGAGCACATCCTTGGGCCAGCCGCCATCGCCATCTTTCCTCTCCTTTTCGAAAAGGGACCAGATTGCAAAACTCACAATCTGGCGGTGCAAATAAGAGCGGCAGAGTTTTTTTTTTTAAGGTTCAGTTAGTTCCTCTGTCTAGGCGCTAAAAAGGACCAAAATTCGGACACTGGATGAGATATACCTCAGACTGGCAGAACAGTGCCCTCGAAACGCCGTCTGACAGGCTGACGTACGACTCGTCGGCCTTCTGGGAGAAGGCACAATACTGCTCCCAGCGGCGGTCGGACCGGGGTGGGTTTTCCGGAGAGACCCCGACGAAAGTTGAGTCCAGGAGCTTGGCGACCGACACTTCGAGATCGCTGACAGCGATCTTCCCGCGGGCTGGATCTTGTTTGCCAATCGCCGCGATCTTCCTCCGTCTGATCCTGGATGATGCAGGTAGCTTGGCTAGCAGATAGTCGCGCAGGGTCCAGAGCCGCGTGTAATACTGAGACAGGAGGGCGTGCTCTGCAGCACCGGGCTCCGACCCGGACCCGGACCCGGACTGGCGGGTCTGGTCCTGGGTCTTCTTCTTTCCATGATGTCTGCGTTTAGGCTTCTTTGCAGGTCGAGGGTCGGCAACAAGCGCACTTGGCTTGCCCGAGGCCAAGGCCAAGGCCGAGTCTTCGTCCCTCGGCCGCTTCACCATGGTTGTTGTCAATTGTCAATTGTCAGTTTTTCGCTGCTGTCTGGAACCGCTGAACCGATTAGGGTAAGCGAGTCCTTGATGTCATCATCGATGCAGCAGCGTGATGTGGCTGCAGGAGAGAGGTCCGAGTGCATGAACCCGAGGCACTGTTGCTTTCAACCCGCGTCGCCGTGCTTGCCAACTTGCATCGCTGATGATGGCCCAGCGCAACGAGCGTGCGAAGAGGCGAGCCACATAGGCGACGACGGGTCGGCTGCCGCTCCCGGGAGGCGAGAGGCGAGAGGCGAGACAGACAGTCCAAAATGAAACCCGGAGTGGCGAATCGACAGCCAGGTCAATCATTCGCCAGTGGGAGGACGGTGACTTTATGAGTGGCTGAGAAGTGAGCTCCTGAAGAAAGCCACCAAATGCTGTGCCTCCAGACGCGTCTGTTCAATTGGTCGAGGCGCGTTTAGTCGGGGCAATTGGCGCCGTGGGGTTTCAAGCCGGACCATTTGACGAAGGGGAAAGAACGCCGAACAAGGATGAGGGGAAATTTAAATGGAAAAGGAGGAGAATAGGGTATAATGGTCAATTGATCGTCCTATTCTGAGAGCCAGTCTGCTGATGCCCACGCGCCATCCTCAGCTGGTCGAAAGCTGGGGTCTCCGCTGTGGCTTCGGTCGTCGCGCTATAGTAGTTCGTGTGCTCAAATAGAGCAGCCGCGATGGCTGGCATTTCCGTAGTGGTTGTCGCCTCGTGTTAGTGCCTGAGGACCGCTCGTCGTGCCTGAGTGTGCACAGACTGGCCTTGGGGATGGGCAGATTACTACTAGGGAGCGTGCAGCGGGTCGTCTATCACACAGTCGACCTTCCACAGTCTGGCACGGTGAATCCTACGCAGATAAGGAGCAAATTTGCGCCAGGCCTACCACAGGTCGTACCGTGTCTCTCGTGGTTTTCACCCTGCAGGGGCACGGTGCCACGACTTACCCGGACCCGGAGGCATGAACGTTTTGGCCGAAGCGGCGGATTTTTCCAGTGGCACAGCCGTTTCGATTCAAACGCTGGCATGCCATTGACGGCGGTGGTGGTGTGGCTTCAGACCGTCGTGGAGCTCGTTCTTCTCTGTTGCAGCTAGCCAGCTGAGGCTGGAGTACTGGAGATCATTTGAGAGAATCCGAAGGCACGCATTTCATTCAATCCGAACCGGACTCACGTTGCTCACATACACATGCTGCTCGCCGCTCGTTGGCGGAATTGAGTTTAGTTCTAATCAAATTAAGTACGGACGTACCTCGATAGCTGCTGTGGCACCTTGGTGCTGGCCTAGCAGGAATCAATCGTCGACGAAACGACGACTACGGCACTGGCCCTGCTGGCCAGGTCGTAATACCGCGTGATTGTCTTTGATCTCTCGAGCTGCTCAAATCTCCCTCCCGTCCCCTTCAATCCTCCCTCGTTCCTCCGTCCCTCCAGTCATTACGCTGCTCCCTTCGTTCACAAATGCTCCCCTGTAACAATTCTGTCATTTCTGTCCCTCCTGCCAACGGAGCCCCGTGGAGCTCGACGTGGTTGTCACCAAGAGTGCAGCGCAGTGAAGTGCGGTGCAGTCAATAATGTGGTCGGTCCCATCTGGTCTCTCATTAGCTCAACACACATCCTCGAAGTTGTGCACACATGTAATCGTGTGCTTGGACAAGAATGTAGTAAACAAAACTCAAAAAAGAGGAGGATCAATATCTGTCGTACCTGAAGTGTCTAGACTCATAGGCAAGCAAGGCGCAGTGTGGACAACGTAAACCATCTTACTCCTATTTTTTTTTTTTTTTTGTATTTTTGTATTTTTGTATTAATTTTACTTCTTTTTTCTATGACCTCCTCTCTCAACTCTAGAACGCTGCTGAGCTGCCTCGACTTCTCGAGCTGCACCCCTTGATCTGGGCTCTGAGCGGTATCGACGTGGCCGTGCATCGTAAATCCTGGCTGCAGGCGCCGTTGGGCCTGGAGAAGCTGACTGGAGGAGTGGGGATTGGACCGCCACGAGTGTGGGTGGGTGCGAGGGTGCAAAAACCCGCCGGCCAGGGAAGCCGTCCCTCCCCCCAAACCGCGCTGTCCACTCAGCTTCCAGACCAACTCACTCATGCTTCGAAGCCCTGACAACCTCCCTCCCAAGTACCCAAGGCCGACACGCCTCCCCGCTGCGTGCATGGATTTTGTCGAACTGGAGCTCGAAGCCTGATCTCCTGTTGCTGTCACTGCATCAAGTCCCCAGTTCCAGTCCCAGTCCCAGCCAACCCGGTCGGTCGGTCGGTCGGGCGGTCGGACCAATTCAGCAAAGCAAGCCAGGAGCAGTAACAGAGTAACCAGCAATCGGAGGACCAGCACAAGCTTGACTGATGTTCAGGCCACCGGCTCCTCCACACCATGGCCGAGGGCAATCGAGAAGAGGAGGATCGCTTGGGCACCGCACCACTGCCATCCAGAGCCTTTTCCCATGCCCAACCGCTGGATCCACGAGTGTATTCGCCTCGCCAGCATTACAACTACCAGTCCGACGACGTCTTCCTGCCTCCGACAGCCTCGTTTGACCCGCAAGCGACCATCCAACCCGGCACCATCGCATCCTATGCCGCCGCCAATTTCCAGGCCGTAGCTGCCAATGCTGCCGCCGTCGTCTCGATCGATCCGTATCCGTTCGCCAACTCGACCGACCCCGACGACTTCTATCGAGACTATCGCGCTACCCAGACGAGCACATCACCACCCCGGACTGCGACTGCGACTGCGACGCTCCAACCGAGCCTGATGGCCTCGACCGCATTACCCCATCCCCATCCCCATCCTCCATCTCATCCGCATACCCGACAAGCCATCACTCCCATCCGACTCGACAACCATGGAAACCTGCCTATCACGAACACTACGAAGATCCCAAATCCAGCCCTGCCCGTCGGCCAAACCACGCTGAGGCCTGTGTTGCGCTCCGTCTCGACCCCGGTTGATGACAGGGCATCCGGTCAAGCTTCGGCAGGCAGTGGCTATGGACCGACGAAGCAGCCCAGTGTGAAGGATCTGAAGAAGCGTTTCGACCAGACCGCGGCAACATCTTCTACATCCACCCAGCCCGGGGTTGCTGTCCGCAAGCTCGGGACCAGGAATCCTACAACAACAAAAGATGGGCTGTCCTCAAACGTGCACAATAGGACAGCTGGCTCGGCGTCCGGACAGGCTGCCTCTGCGTCCGCTACGTCGTACACGGCTCTCCGCTCGTCCACTTCACGGGATGCGGGAGCGGACTCCTCACGGAGCGGGCCGGCGTCGAGCAGAACGACTCATCGTCAGAGATTCGCCGAGGAAGATCAACTATCTAACAACTCACAGTCTTTCGCTAGCCGAGTGCGTAGCCCGAGGACAGGAAACCAATCGATGTCCTCAAAGGGGCAGGTTTCGAAGCCCGCGTCTCACCCGCCGGACATGTCACCACCACTGCCACAATCCCCACCACAACCCTCACCCGCCGCGCCCGCCCTGTCCCCCGGTGGTACGCGCCCGAACGGACTTCTTTTCGGAGAGATCTTGGCGCAAGACAACAATTCACGAACTGCGGGCTTCGGCATCGACGGCGTGCGGCCGAGGCGGACCTCAGAATCGCATCTCCCCAGCCCGACCGCGTTCGATCGAAGCCATCTCGCCTCCGCCGGAGATGATTCCCCATCATCACCAACCGACTGGTATCGCGGTGTTGCGTCGCCGTCTCGCGATGGCCGACCCCCAGCAGCAAAGGCATCCAGGATACCGCAGAGCACTTACTCCGCCAACCATGGCCGGGCCCATAGCGACACGGCTCCAAGCATTCCGAGCAAACCGCCGCTTAGCATCCGGCGGCCAATATCGCGGCAGAACGGGCCGAATGGATCGAATGGGCCGAATTCCCCGTCCTCTCTGTCCTCTCAGCCCTCCTCGCCGTCTCGCCTACCCATGTCAGTCAAGCAGCTGAGCAGGGAGTCTGACCCCAGCAGTCCATCTTCGCGGTCCAACTCGCCGTCTTCAGTACAATACCTGCCGGCTAGTGGCCGGTCTTCGAGGCAGCACAACCCACCAACAGCAAAGAGAGCCAAGACTCCCACGGTGCCGTCAACCACGGCGAGAGCGAAAACACCAACGCGCGACCGCGGCACTGCGTCCACCAGGAAAGCCGCGCCTAGCAAGATCACAACGACCCCTGGGAATAATGGCAGCTCGGCCAACTCCGGCACGCGACTGGCAGCCTACATATCAGCTCCTCCACCAAAACTCTCACCACCCCTGCGAAGTTCAAGGCCACGGCAACCTGTGTCGACAGCCAGCACGGCTAGCTCGCGGCTGAAGGCCGTTGATCGCGCACAGGCCAACAACAACAGCACCAGCGCCAGCAGCAATAGCAACAGCAACAGCGGCAATAAGCTTGGGACGAAGGATGATGAGTCCTCGAATCGACGGCGCAGGATCTCGGTGGGGCCCATAGATTTCGCTCAGCGAAGAGAGACCATCAAGCTCGCCTACAGCAAATCCATCCGCGAGAGCCAGGCACGGGAGGCGCGGCAAGCTGCGGCGCAGAGGCGGAAGCGAGAATTAGAGGCGGCCGCCAAAGCGAAGGCAGAAGCAGAGGCCGCAGCGGCCGCGGCCGCGGCAGGACCCGCTGAGTCTGATGAAAAGCCCGCGGAGGACGTGGGCGACGCAGGTGTGGGCACTGCCTCCTCCTCCCACCTGGAGAAGGATGTTGTGGAGCCTGCCCTAACAATAACGACAGGCGCTCCTCCTCCTCCAGCGGAGACGGCAACGAAACCAAGTTCGGACTCGCCGACCCTGGGAATTCCCGGAAGCTTCCCCAGCTTTGGCTCATCCCATGCCGAAGTCGATGAGGAGCCGTTATCGGCAGTCTCCAATGCATCTGTGGTCACCGAGTTTGACGTCGAGGAGCAGACGGAACCCCCCGTTCCCGTCCCCGAAAGCAACGGACTGGGAATTGCGAATTCGGTCAGCCCTGTGCCACCTGTTGTACCTCATGAGAAGGCCACCTATCGATCGCCATTCGACGAGCTAGCAACAGTTGAGGAGGACAAGGTTTCCATCAAGATCTCGCTGGAAGCATCGTCACCTCCCCCGACCGCAGAACAGCCCACGCCCACGATACCGGACTATCATGACAGCGGACCTCGCGTTCCTGGATCGTTCCACGACGACCTCGATGGGGCACAGGTTGACTTTCCCGTCCAGACCTTGCAGCAGGCGGTTTATCAAGGGGAACCCGCGAAGACACAATCACTAGCGAAGAAGCCGCCGACACCACACAGTCACGGACGGGAACATGAGCAGGAGTATGAAGCGAGGCCATTCTTGCCCCTATCCCAGCCTACCACTGTGACCATTTTGAGTCGCGACTCCGATTTCAGGCCAGTGGATCATCCACCACCAAAACCGCCAAAGCTGCCCAAGTCTCCTTCTCTTGCCGAGCATCATCTGCGGCGGTCAGTGGAGCATATTCATGGGCTCCACGACCAAGATTCCAGGCCTCCCGAGCCTCACATGGACAGTCTGGAAGACTTCTATGTTGGACCGCATGTAGGAGATAACATCTCCATACTGCGCGACTCCCCGGGCCTGTCCTCGGATTTCTCGGACGACCAGAGTTCTTTCGCGGAGGCGCAGCGAGCGCATCTGGAAGCTGGGCACAACCTGACCGTCCCCGGCCTCCTCTCGCCTGCCAACAGAAGCAGCCAGCTCTCAACATGGACGGACTTCTCCCTAGACAGCTCGGACGGCGGTCGTGATCGCAACTCGAAGCATTCTGTGGTGATTAGCCGCGACTCTACGGTGCGGGGGCGGCCACCGATGCTGGCGGCTGCGTCACGGCCTGAGTCTCTCGCAGACGAATGCAGTAGTAGTAGGGAAGATGACGACATGCAATATAGCCCCCAACACGGGCGATCGGAGGAGCATCTTGGAATGTCGGCCTACTCAGATAGCCAGCGCCTGCTGGAAGTTGACACAGGCGCCGGGTTTTCTGTTGACTACCTTCCTGTCGGCTCACCGGCGGTGCCTGTTCGTCCGGATCACGAGCCGCCCCCTGTACCCATGTCGGACACCCGTTCCCTCCACGACGGTCGGCGGACGCCATCCAGCGGATACTATGACCAGACACGTCCCAACAGCTATTTCCAGAGCAACAAGGACGATCAGAACAGCTTTTCTCTAGGCACCTCGAGGAGAGAGAGTGACGACTTCACACAGTCGATCATGACCCCCAAGTCGACCGACCAGGGCTCGCTCGATAGCACAGGGGTCGCGTTCAGCAGGGCTTCGACCCTCGATATCGACCAAAAGACATCCGCGAGCGATGAGGTCAAGGACCAGGCAGGAAGCGACAAGCAAACCCCAGCGGGCAGGGAAAAGAGCCGTCTTACACAACGCCAGAACGTCATCAAGGAGCTCATCGACACGGAGGGCTCCTTCGTGCGTGACATGAGTGTTGTCGAGGAGATCTACAAGGGCACGGCTGAGGCTTGCCCGAAGCTTGATGGCAAGACGATCAAGCTCATCTTCCGGAACACAGACGAGATTATCATCTTCCACACCACGTTCTTGAACGAACTCAAGGACTCGGTCTCGGTCGTCTATACACCGAAGGGGCGTCGGTCACCCTTCGGCAAAGACGGCAACCGAGAGGAATCCATGGTGTCTGACACGATGACCGTCCACTCTTCGGCCTCCAGTTCAACTAAGGATGTCTCGCGGGAGCCCACAGGCGAGCCGGACGATGCCAAGGACCGACTGACGTCGATCGGGCCTGTCTTTGTCAAGCATATCGAGCAGATGCGACAGGCGCACGAGGGTTTCCTACGTACTAGCGACCACGCGGCAAAGCGGCTGATACAAATCCAGGAGGACAAGACGGTGAAAGTGTGGCTGGATGAGTGTAACGAGGTTGCCAAGGACCTGACGGCGGCGTGGAACCTGGACTCCCTCCTGATCAAGCCCATGCAGCGCATCACGAAGTACCCCAACCTTATCTCCCAGCTGCTCCAGTACACCCCGGAGGACCATCCGGACCGCGAGCCACTGATCTCGGCCCGCACCGCGCTGGAGAATGCAATTCTCGACATCAACAGGACCAAGAAGAACTTCGAGCTGGTCGGGCAGATCGTCGGCCGCAAGCGCAAGGAGTCGGACGTCCGCGCCGGTTTTGCCAGGGCGTTCGGCAAGCGGGTCGACAAGCTCCAGGCGTCGGCAAACCGCCCTCCTGAGGATCCCGAGTACCAGCGGCTGAACGAGAAGTTTGGCGACGACTACCTCCGTCTGCAGGTCGTGCTCCGGGATGTCGAGTTCTACACGAGGCAGGTGTCGGCCTACGTGCACGAGTTCCTCCAGTATCTCTCGGCGATGGAGCTTGTCATGCGACTGCAGCCGTCTCCGTTCCCCGAGATCGAGAGCAAGTGGGCCCGATTCAACGTGTCTATGAGGGACATGGAGAAGGTCGCCCTGGATCAGCATCTCGCGCAGGTGCGGAAACACGTTATCGAACCGTTCGAGCTCGTGATCAAGTGCTACAGCAACCCCTCGCTAGCTATGAAGAAGCGGGCGAAGCGTCGGTTAGACTACGAGAGGGCAGAGCAGCTGAAGAAGGGTGGCAAGAAGGTCGACAAGCAGCTCGGCGAACTGGTCGAGCACTACGAGGCGCTGAACGAGACGCTCAAGAAGGAGCTACCGAAGCTGTCGGCGCACACCGAGAGCATCGGCAACATCTGTCTTGGGAACTTCGTATGCATCCAGGTCAAGTGGTTCTCGATCTGGAAGGAGAAGGTCAAGGTCGTGCTGGAGGACGCACATGTGCCCGAGTTTGCCGAAGTCGTCTCAGTCTTCCAGCGCGAGTTCCGTGAGATGGAGGATCAGATTGGCAGTATCGGCATCCTCAACCCGACCATGAAGCCAAGGTCCTCGCAGTCTACCGCGGACGAGAGCAGCATGTCCATCTCGTCTACTCGCACGAGGTCGCGTCCTGCCGAGCTCTCGCCCCGCTCTCGTGGCCTGTCGCTCAACAGCGACCAGGCACCCAGCCTGCCCACGCCGGAGTTCGTGCGGACGAACAGTGGCCACTTCACCTTGTCCCCAACAGTTACCACGGCAGCAGCGGCGGCGGGATCGAGCCCCCATCATTATTACTACAGGGACCAGTATTCCGGACTCAACAACCTTACCAGCAGCAACAACAACCGGCCGGCAGGGTCCGGGTCTCCCGGCGCGCCGAATCATTCTACGGCGCGTCCCAGCACGGGACGGAGCTACGACTCCTCGGCCCCCACGTCGCACAGGCCCAGTGTGGACTCGGCCGGGCCGGGCCAAGCAGGCAAGAGCCACCATAGGCAGGACTCGGCCTCGACCTACAACTCTAGCTTCCCGGCCCAACAGTCCGACAACCGCCGGTTCTCAGGGCTCTTCCACTCAGCTTTGCCGGTCTCCGACGAGCTGGAGGAGCAGCGCCAGAGCAACCACCACAACCACCACAACCACCACCAAAACCCTAATCACAACATCAGCCAGGCCCAGTACGACGCCCAGGTCCAGAGTCAGCTTCAGGGGCTGCTCCAGAGTGGGAACTTCGGTGGAGGCGGCGGTCAGGGTCAGGGTCAGTCCCGGAGCCGAAGCCACAGCCAGAGCCAGAGCCACAGCCAGAGGCCGTCGCGTGCGTCTTCCCGCGAGCGCCTCGGCGGCGTCGGCATGCCCGCCACGAACGGGTACAACGTGCTGTGGCTGGCGGCGTCGCTGTTCGAGTTCAACATCGAGGATACTAAGCACGAGGCTGGGTACCCCTACCTTACCTACCAGGCCGGCGAGGTGTGTTCACACAAAACAAAATAATAAACCCTCCGTTACCCCCCCCCCCCCC